>JAFVLL020011612.1:37500-61161 GCA_021397915.2 Tor tambroides
AAAATCATGTTCAAGCAACAACTCTGCAGAGTTAGAAATATGTAATAATTTGTAGCATAAACAAACATTTTTAAATTGATTACTCACAAAAATTAAGCTAGTTTCAGCATAATTCACTCACAAATGGAGTCATGGCTCTGGAACTAGAAGAACTTAATAAAAAAAAAAAAAAAAAAGCACAATATTAAAATTATGTAACGATCAACATTATTATGTCAACAGAACTAATCAAAATAAGTCAGTTACTATTACAAACTCCTTTCAGTGGGAAAGTTGTTGCCTAATGGTTAGAGAGTCGGGCTTGTAACCAGAAAGTCGCCGGTTCGATTCCCGCACCGGCAGGAATTGAAGGTGGGGATTCGTGAATGAACAGCACTCTCACCACCTTCGATACCATGACTGAGGTGCCCTTGAGCAAGGCACTGAACCCCAATTGCTCCCTGAGCGCTGGAACAATGGCTGCCCACTGCTCCGGGTGTATGTTCACTACTGTGGGTTAAATGCAGAGGGTTAAATGGATGGGTTAAATGCAGAGGACAAATTTTGAGTATGGGTCACCATACTTGACAATACATCACATTCTTCTTCTTCAAATATAAAAATAGCAATGCATATCTTAAAACAATTAGTTTGCATGATCAAAGACACCTCTATTAATGAATTTGTGGAATGTGAAATAAAAAGTGTACTTTCTGTAAAAGATTACACTTAAAACACACATAGAATAAATGTAAACATAAAATAATACACAGGATAGAGGTGGTTTTGAATTTCAGTTTTTTACAGTGTGTGAGAAGATGTCTTATCATCATGGCACTCACTGCCGTGACAGCACTGCGCTCATGTCTCATTATGAATACATGCAGCACGATGAGAGAACTACGGGATTTGTTATGAATTATTGCTCTTGAGTGATAGAAGGAGAATAGAGAGAGAGATTAGATATCTATTGCTTTACTATGAGGTCTGCTTCTCATAAACCAGATGATTTTTGAAAGGCTAGATTATTAATACACAATAGGATGAATAGGGCATCTCAAAATCATAAATCACAATGAACTGAGCTTGCATATAAATTCCATTTTTATAGACTATAAAGTCTCTTTATATGGAATCGGCCACATTTAAAGATAAAATAATACCTGATAAGCATTGTGTCTTTGTGAAAACTTTACTGCTTATGCATTTGATAAAATGCCCTGCAGTCTCCTGTAATACAAATACTTTGTTATTATAATCATATTCTGACACATTTATGCAATTGAAAGGAAATACACTTCCCTTACCACACAAAATCATCTGCTAATCTCTCATAGAAATAATATAATGTGCGTGAACCACGCAATTTACAGGATTTAAGATCTTGTCTCTCAGAGGAATTACACAACACCTCACTAACTACACTGGAAACCTGGCCTTCATCTATAATATTCTGAATAAGTAAAAGCATTAATAAGTAAACAGTTAAAAATATCAGCAATTTGGAATGACCTCTAGAAGTGAGACAGGTATAAGTGTGCTACAGGTTCAGTCAATTCAATGTAATAAATGTTTTTACTATGAAAAGTGGTTTATTACTTGGAAGAATGTAGTCAAAAATATTTAAATGAAACATTTGGAGTTTCAACTTGATCTGTGCAATTGTGCAAAAAAAATAAAAATAAAAATTGAAACATGCAAATGACAAAATGACTGTAATCAACATGGATGGTGTTTCATGCTAGTTGATCCTGGTTTACAATGAAATTCTGCCATAGAAGTGCAGCAATGTATCATATTAATTCAATATTTATATGAACCTAAACACACGTTCATTTGAACATCTCTGTTCATGCATCAATGCATGTATTTACAGTATGTGTCCTTACAAATATAAATAAATGTACTGTATGTCTACTACAATACACAATCACCTGAGAATATTGGATCATATTCAGCATTTCAAATGCATCTATTTCATTTAAAAACACAAGATGTGGAAGCACCGGGGCAGATCTGGTTGGTTGTATTTATCCTGAGTGGTCAGATCATCTCTGATTGCAATTGCTATGGATACCAGTATAAGCCCATGTGTCTTAGTGGAGAGCTCTTACAGTAATGATCGCGTCACGGACAAGAACCAAGCAGGTCAGAGGTCATCCGAGCATGTTTACATGCACACTAATATGCTGATACTACTAAGAATAAGCTTACTGAATTATTGCATTTTGCTGGTTTACATGATTTTTTAAAAAATAATTTTAAAAACGTACATGTATTCAACGAATTGTGAAGTTACATAAAGCATTAAAAAAAAGAGAGAATTCCAGCGAGAAACTTGTACAGACTCATATTCTCATGCAGTTACAGATGCAGCATTTTGACAGTATCACTTCTACTTCAGCTGCATGAGATGAGAATCAATTTTTATATAATTTATTGGGTCAAGAAAGCATTGGGGTATATAATATACTGTATTTCCTCTTCCCCTACCACTAAAATTTCACTGCGGCTGGATGCATTTAAATCTGCAGTAAGGATGCTTTCCTGTCACTCACGTGCACTTACATATGCAGTGACGTTCGCTCACTGTAATTGTCTTTGAATTCAGAGTACAGACTGACTTCTGTAAGTAAGATTCAGAGGTCAAGGTCATCTTCACTGAGTGATTTATCCATTTATCCAAATGAGCCACCCTCACACATCCTTCTATGTGAACAAGTATTGCATGAGATATAAAAAGATTTTGTTTTCTTTCTGTCAGTTAGTTATCCATGAGAGTGAAACTGGATTATTCAGTAACCTTTATCACACGGTAAGGTCTAGATGATCACCCAGTGTTAAATATAATGAACAAAAGAGTCTGAACATATAGCCTAAAATAAAATTAATCACTATTTGTCTCAGTGGAATATGTGTGGCTATCTATATATCTATATCTATTCCCATCCATCAATCCAGCATATAGTGTTTTTTTGAAGAAAGGGTGTATACAAATATAGGGTTAAAATAAGATCAGAACAGCATAAACATTATCATTTCGAAAGTAAGTAAATAAAAAAAAATTTTTTTTTACAAATATATTTTATATTTAAATTTTTATTATTATTTTTTTTACTTATTTTTACATTTTAATATTAAGCTAATGTATTTATTTTTCCAAATGAAGTGATAAATGAAGTCTTTATAGGTCACTAAACAAATAAGCAGATCTGTAATAATGTGAGAGATGTTCTTGCTTACACTGAAGCTCAAGAAGCTCTTTGGATGATTCTCAAATCATGCTGGAGAATATAATCACAATGATTTACATAAACTTAAGGAATTTGAGTGCTGGTGTCATTAGCAACATGGGGACAAACCAAATACTAATAACTAATAACATTGGTGATTATTTAAATGAGAAAAAAGTACAAGCATTTTCACAACTAGCCTCTGACTTTTTTACCCTCACTGTATATACAAGAAGCGCAGAACTTCTCCTGTAGATGAGCTCTGTCATGAGCACTGACCATGTTTAACAATGTCACCGTCACCCATCCTGATTTCTCTCTTATTCTCTTGCTCCATATTTGGTGTCAAACACAAATGACCAGTAATGTTTAACTAACAGACATCTTTGCAATCTTTAAGTCCTATCACTTCTTTGTTATGCAAAGAAAACATCTCTAGGTTACGTATGTAACCCTAGTTCCTCGAGGGAACGAGACGCTGAGTCCGAGAACGCATTGGGGAACGCCTCCAGCATGAGTGGCTCTGAATATCGTGTGCAATCTATCCAAATGATGGGCGAGACGTCAAGGACGGGGTGACGTAATGACCAGCTGGTATAAAAGGACGTGCGGTGAAACTGGCGTCAGCTTCTAGGAATGAAGCAAGCGCTAGCAGGGATGCCGAAAGTGTGGCTTCGAGACGCAGCGTCTCATTCCCTCGAGGAACTAGGGTTACATACGTAACCTAGAGACGTTCCTCGTCAGGAACTCGAGCTGCGTCCGAGAATGCATTGGGGACGAGATGCCCACGCTGCCAGACTTTCAAGTCCCTGCCCAGTGTGTATCCCTGCGGAGCACATCTAGGGCGAGAGGACAGAAGAGCCTGGAGTGGCCCGCATGTCAAGGCCATAAAATCTGACAAAGGTCAGGGCCGTAGACCATCCTGCAGCGTTGCAGATGTCCTGTATTGGGACACCTGCGAGAAAGGCCTTGGAGGCCGCCACACTTCGTGTAGAATGAGCTCTGACTCCTATCGGCGAGGGGAGCTGAGAGGACTCATAAGCAGTGTTGATAGCATCCACAATCCACCAACTGAGGGTCTGCTTTGTAGCAGGCAGACCCCTCTTAGGGGGACAGTAGCATACTAGCAATTGGTCCACCCTTCTCCACATGGCAGCTCTGTGGACGTATGCGTCCAGTGCTCGCACTGGACACATACAGTTATGCTTTTGCTGGTCTGGCTCCCTGAAGGGAGGAGGACAGAAGGCCTGCAGTACGACTGGCCGTGGTGCCGAGGAAGGGACCTTCGGAACATACCCTGCTCTAGGGTATAGAAAGGCTTTGGCCATGCCGGGCGCAAAGTCCAAGTGAGTAGGGGCCACAGAGAGGGCCTGAAGAGCCCCAACACTCTTGAGAGAAGATATCACCAGAAGGAAAGTGACCTTCAGAGTGACATGGCGATCAGAAATCTCCTCAATAGGCTCGAAGGGAGGCCTACAGAGAGCTTCTAGCACTACAGCCAGGTCCCAAGGTGGAACATGGGATCGTACTGGAGGCCTCAGCCTCAGCGCACCGCGGAGGAAACGTGTAACTAGGGGGTTTCTGCCCACTGACTGCCCACCAAGAGAGGTGTGGTAGGCCGAAATTGCCGCCACGTAAACCTTCAAGGTGGAGTGGTTCAACCCTGCAGAGAGACGGGCCTGCAGGAACTCCATAACTGTGCCAATCGGGCAGTTGACTGGGTCGAGATGGCGGTCTCCGCACCATGAAGTGAAAAATTTCCACTTCAAGGTGTACAGTTTCCTCGTTGAGGGAGCTCTGGATTGGAGGATGGTCTCAACAACCTCGGTTGAGAGACCAGAAGCTATGAGTTGTGCCCCCTTAGGGGCCACACTAGAGGTCTGCACGGGCTTTAAACTGAAGCCCGAACCCGGCCCGTACCCGAGAACGTCTGACCCGACCCGACCCGACCCGACCGGCACAGTTAAATTTAGAGCCTGAACCCGACCCGAAGTCTTTTTTTTCCACAACAAATAGCCAATTAGAAAAAAGAAGATATATTTCACGAATTGCATGCAACGGTCAGTAAACAAATACATGTAAAGAAACAGATTCATCGAGGCTCGGCCAGTTCACAAGGCAAAAGAAAAAACACTTACCAGTTATGGAAGTTTATGAATATCAGGTGCAGCGGTCACATAAATTCTGCCGAGTTTTTGAATGGTTGTATATATGACAAGACGATAATTCTTCCACCGTGCAAAATTATGGTCATTTTCGTCAGTTAAGGCTCGTTAGCATTCGGCCTGCTTTAAATCAGTCACAGAGATGTAGTGCGGTAAGATCGCATTTATTTGAATTACATAATTTATTTGAATTAGCGAGACAGACAGAGAGGGATGAAAGTTGCGTGCGTGAACCTGTCTGCGCGTCTCTCTCTACAAGCAATGAGGGTTACTTCAAAAACTGCGATTTTACCCCCTCATTGCAGACAAATATAATGTTGCGAGACAGTAGCCTATCGAAGCTATTTTACTAATAAAAGTTTCCGTGCTGTGTGTTCGCTGCGCGATCTCTCTGATATCTGTGTGCAATAATGTGTGTGCGTGCATCTATGAAAGCAGCGAAGCCTGCATATAGTTTTAGTTTAGCTACAAACCTGAGCCCGAAGCTATTCATTAAACATTAACCTGAACCCGACCCAAAACCCGAAAGTATTTCGGGACCCGTCGGGCTCGGGTCGGGGTGGCAGACCTCTAGGCCACACCCACAACTTCCGGGCAGGGGTGATAGACCCCCGCTTGTGAGAGGAGATCTCTCCTGATGGGAATCTCCCATGGAGAGCCGTCGAGGAGAGAAATCAGGTCCGAGTACCATAATCGGCCTGGCCAGAACGGTGCTACCAGAAGTAGACTGACCTCGTCCCGGCGCGCTCTCGCTAGAACTCCAGAGAGCAGAGCGATCGGGGGAAAGGCGTACAGACGAAGCCTCGGTCTGTACCATGGCGTCCAGCCCCAGTGGAGCTGAATGAGTTAGAGAGTACCAGAGGGGACATTGCGCTGTCTCCTGAGTAGCGAAGAGGTCCACCTGTGCCTGGCCAAACACTCTCCAGATCTGCTTCACCACCTCGGGGTGAAGCATCCATTCCCCGGGCCTCGGCCCCTGCCTCGACAGGATGTCTGCCCCCATATTGAGATGCCCAGGAATGTGAACTGCTCTCAGCGAGCGGAACTTCCCTTGGGCCCACACAAGGATCTGGTGCGCCAGCCTGTACAAAGACCTCCTTGGTGGTTGATACAAGAAACCACCACTCTGTTGTCCATGCACACCAACACATGGTGATCTCTCAGGTCCAAGAGAAAGTGTTTCAGAGCTCGAAACATGGCCAGCATCTCCAGACAATTGATATGTCAAGTGAGATGGCAACCACTCCACAGACCGCGGGCAGGGTGGCCATCCATGACCGCTCCCCAACCGGTGAGGGACATGTCCGTCGCTAGCATTACGTGGCGACAAGGAACTCCCAGCACAGGGCCCTGAGACAAGAACCAGGGTTGTCTCCACATGTCTAAGGCACGTAGGCACCGCCGCGTGACCTTGATCATGCGAAGCGGGTTTCCCCTCAGAGAAAACCCACTGGTCTTGAGCCACCACTGCAGGGGTCTCATGTACAGCAGGCCAAGAGGTATCACGTTTGACGCAGCTGCCATCAGACCCAGCAGTCTCTGAAACTGCTTTATAGTGAGTGACCGGTCTTCTCTCACTCTCGCGGTGAGGATCGACTCGATCCGAGCAGGTGTCATACGAGCCTGCATCGTGAGCGAATCTCACACCATGCCCAGATAACTGGTTCTCTGAGCCGGAGAAAGCACACTTTTCTTGGCGTTCAGTCTTAGCCCCAGCACTTCCATATGAGTGAGAACGACATCTCGATGTCGAACCGCCATCTGCTCTGATTGAGCTAAAATCAACCAATCGTCGATGTAATTGAGTATGCGGTTGCCTTGTAGCCGCAACGGAGCTAACGCAGCATTCACACACTTCGTGAAAGTGCGGGGTGAGAGTGCTAGGCCGAAGGGAAGAACCTGATATTGGTAAGCTTCGCCCCCGAAAGCAAACCTCAGGAACTTCCTGTGAGTGGGAAGGATGGAGATATGGAAGTATGCGTCTTTTAGATCGATCGTGACAAACCAGTCCTTGGACCTGATCTGAGACACGACCTGTCTGAGAGTAAGCATCTTGAACTTCAGTCGCATGACTGAGCGGTTCAAATGACGCAGATCTAAAATTGGACGAAACCCTCAATCCTTCTTCGGAACTATTAAGTACCGGCTGTGGAACCCAGACTCTCTTTCGTGAGGAGGGACCACCTTGATGGCCTCCTTCCTCAAGAGAGTATCTACTTCTCGTTCCATTACCAGAGCCTGCTCAGGGCCCACCAGAGTGGGATTCACCCCGTTGAATCGAGGCGGAGGAGAACCGAACTGGATTCTGTAGCCTCTCTCTACAGTATGCAGGATCCACCGAGACACATTTGGCAGTAGTTTCCATGCTGCCAAAAAGTCTACTAAGGGAATCAGTCTCTCGAGACTGGCCTCTGGTGTAATCAGAGGGACGGCGAACTGGCAGGAGACTGCTCTAGAGATCCCCGAAGGGGTGGCGAGCGTCTCAGCTCCGCTACGTTTCTGGGCGGAAGAATCTGAGATGTGTGCTCGCTGGGGATCGCTGCGCCCTGGAACACCGTACGTGGCAGGGTTGGCAGACCAATCTCCTGAGGGCACTGAGGAGAGATGGGCACTGTGCACTGCAGTGAATGCCGCTCTTCCCCAGAGGGGGCTACCCTCATAAGCCCTGGGCCATGGGCGTCAGGGCTTTTTGGCCGAGGACTTCTTAGCCTGAAGTATGACCCGCAGGTCCGTCTTCAGCTTCGAAGGCCCCGGACCAGAGTTTCTGCGCTTCCCTGTACGAGGAGCTAGTACGTGGCTGGGGCTGCTCCCATCCAGCAGCCGCCTGAGCTGAAGAGCGGCGAGGCAGGAACCGCTGAAACACCGCCGCTTGTTTACGGGCCTCCTGGTACCTGTTGACGACGGTATCGACGGCGTCGCCGAACAGGCCAGAAGGTGCAAGCGGGGCGTCCTTCTCTCTGATGTCGGACAGGGTCAACCACAGATGCCTCTCCACTGCCACCAGGGCTGCTTTCTTTTTCTTTTTTTTTCTTCCCTTATAATGTCTCTTTGACATTTATGGAGCTTATATGATGGACAAACAACACCAAATAAGACTCACAACAGATTGAAAGACAATACACACACAGAGCGCTTGCTGAATGACAAAAAAGTTGACGCCGGTTTCACCGCACGTGCTTTTATACCAGCTGGTCATTACGTCACCCCGTCCGTGACGTCTCGCCCATTCTTTGGATAGATTGCACACAATATTCAGAGCCGCTCATGCTGGAGGCGTTCCCCAATGCATTCTCGGACTCAGCTCGATTTCCTGAAGAGGAACCCCTTTCAGTGTTGAGAAAGTGCAATTCCTGGTTATATCTCTGTTAGACCATTCCCAGTGAAATGAAGGATAAAGAGCATATTCTCGACTTCCTGTCAGAAAAGCTTGTTTTAGAAAAAGAAATCAGTCTGGATGATAAGAAAGTTCATTCAATCATTTCAAAGGCCTTTAACGTTTCTTTCATGCCCCTTTTGAAATGATACACTAACTCCTGTGATCTGACAGAGCAACTGACATCACGTAGTCTGAAAAATCTGGCAGTGTGAAAGATATATTTTCACACAAACACACACAGGAAGATGATGCTTGCTTGAATTAAAAATCTTACTAAGTGCATGCATTCATCTTTACTGATAATTTTTTACAGCATGTTTGTAGCATACTCAATTAAAACACACTGTTATCTGTGCCAGATTTTAAAAAAAAAGTGTGAATAGTGCTTTTAAAATAAATGCCAAATAACACTGCATACCACACTGATTAAAACACCGGTTTGAAACTGTTGAAACTGTGTGCTCAAGCTAACAAGAGCACACCAGGAATAACACCATTCAAGAACGCAGGAGAAAAATGAAAAAATATGAGCGAAATGATAAAGTGCAATGTAGTTACTTAGTAAAGACATGCCAGGTCATTATTAGGTTACATGATATTCTGGGTGATGGGCAGGTCATTATCCAGGGTGTTCAGGGTGTTGTGAAAGTGAAAGTCGTGACTTATTGTGAAGTATGGTGACCCATACTTGAAATTGGTGCTCTGCGTTTAACCCATCTAAGTGCACACACACAACAGTGAGTAGTGAACAAATGCACACACACACACCGTGAACACACACCCGGAGCAGTGGGCAGCCATTGAGCAATTATGGGTTCGGTGCCTTGCTCAAGGGCACCTCATTGAGGGTGGAGAGAGCGCTGTACATTCACTCCCCCCACCTACAACTCCTGCCGGCCCGAGACTCAAACTCGCAACCTTTCGATTACAAGTCCGACTCTCTAACCATTAGGCCACAACTTCTCCGACTTCTGGTCACCACAGTTTAAGTTTATGGCGATCCTGATCCTGACCCACCAGATGAGAAATAACAGTTACAAAAGGGGTTTTTCATAGTAGTACCATTAAAGAACCATTTTTGTTTCCCAAAGAACTTTTTCATGATCGGTTCTTAAAACATGATCGGTTCTTTTTTTTTTTTAGTGTGAAGAACATTTTAATATTTTAAAATCCCTTTTTTTTCCCTCCCTAGAATCTTTTGTTGAATGGAAAAGTTCCAGGCATGTTAAAGGTTCCTTATGGAACCATATGTAAATAAAGAACCTTTATTCTTGTACATGAACCTCTTACAATATATAAGAGGGCATGCTGAATGTGTGTGCATGCCTATTGTGTGCTGTTGGCTCTTACAGGCTTACTATTTATAGCACTGGTCTGTTGTTTCAAACTCATATTGTTGTCAAACAGCAGAATGGAGACACGTGCTTTGGCACCACTGGATTTGCATATCAAATGAAAAATCCAGGATCTGGTATGAATGTGATTTGTGAATGGCTAATACAAAGATGAATCTACTTCAGTCCTGCTCTCCATTTCATTCTTTGAGTAATTGTGTTGTAAATCAATTTGTTCAACACATCCGATGCAGAGTGAGAGAGAGAGAGAGAGAGAGAGAGAGAGAGAGAGAGAGTGTGTGTGTGTGTGTGTGTGTGTGTGTGTGTGTGTGTGTGTGTGTGTGTGTGTGTGTGTGTGTGTGTGTGTATGTACTTGTTTTTTCTATCCTGGTGGGGACTTAGACCTGAATACACACAGCCTCATAGGGACTTGTGTCACGGTGGGGACCTAAATTGAGGTCCCCACGGGTAAACAAGCTAATAAATCTCACAGAATGAAGTTTTTTGAAAATGTAAAAATGCAGATAATTTTCCTGTAAGGGGTAGGTTTAGGTGTAGGGTTGGTGTAGGACGATAGAAAATACGGTCTGTACAGCAGAACAACATTATGCCTATGAGAGTCCCCACAAGGATAGCAGAACAAGTGTGTGTGTGTGTGTGTGTGTGTGTGTGTGTGTGTGTGTGTGTGTGTGTTTCCTCATCACATCAGTAACAAAGTGGTTTCACGTTCAGTTTTTACTGAATCAAAGCTTTGCATTTTACAAAAATCGATAATTCAAAAATGTCTCAAAATGATATGACAGCTTTAATAAATCTATGTGGTTTTGTCATGATGTGTTGTGTGCATTATATACTATATGAATACAGATATGAATAATGAATTTTTAAAATAAATAAATAAATAAATAAATATAAACTTGCATAAAATAAAATATTAATAAAATTTCACTTTAATAAAAGTGAACTCTGAAATATTAACTTTAATATTAATTTACTTTAAAGTACATTAATTCAATATGTTTTAAAAATCTTTTGTCATGTTAAAATTTTTAAAATATGTTGACTAAAAACACATGTAAAGTATTTTATTATAATTTTAACTGTAGTGTTTTTCAACATTACATTTAAAGACGATATATTAAAAAAATTTAATGCATGACATAAGTTTTAGTGTAAACAAACAGCATTTATTTTAGTTTACCATAAATGCTTGTTAGTACATTCAACATTACACTTTACATTCAGTTCTCACCCAAGTACAAAAAAAAAAAAATGTTGAGCAGACTTAAAAGTTTAAGGCAACCAGCTTCAGAGTGTACTACTTCTGTACAGTGATAAGTGCTCTTTTTAACAGATGACTTTGGAAATAATAAATCCATAAGATATATGCCTTAAAACACTTACATTAGCATTTATAAGTAATGGTGCATGATGTTGGTTTGAAGGAATTTTGCAGAATTGAACAGACTTCTAGAGAAGGATCTCATATTATTTAAGCTCACTGTCATGCCAATAATAATAAAAAAAGAAATCATGCATATATGTTTGTTCTTGAGTTACTTAATTATGAATATGATGAGAGTACACATCACCTGTAAACAAAGTTTTGTACATAATGTGAATGCATGGCTCAAGGTCACAGGAAATCTATTTTAATCTGTTTTTTAAAGAACAAAGGTATGGTGGGTTACAGAGCTTCCCCCTCCACCTACCACAATATGCATAAAATCAATAGGATACAAGATCACAGTTGTCGTTAAAGTCAACAGAACGAGATAAGAATATGATGAGAATAAAGTGAACATTAGAGCTGATATTTTTTGTGGAGAATGTAATCATATTGCACTGTCAGCTGCTGACATCATCAAAAAGTCACACAAGAGCTTCTAAACCACTGTGACTGAGAATCAACCTCTTGTGGCCTTTCAATATCAAGGGTGGGTGATTCTGGCAATAAACAAAGGTCTCTTATGAAAGAATAAAACTGCTCTTCAGATGAAAAGGATAAAAAGTTATTAATCATGAATCATGCTTGGCCTTAAAAGAGAATGTTATGAATCATGCTCAGCGTGATGTTCCGTCTGCGTTGATCAGGAAGACGGTCGGAGATGAGGGAGCATTTGTCATCAATGTTTCAAAAGCAGCCGTCAGCTGCTGCTACATTAATGTGGAAAGTGCCTGTTCAAATAAAATAAGGGAAGTTTGTGCACAAATCCCAGAATAACTTTGCTCGACTGTTACAAACACAAGCAAGAACACATATTCAATTCGGCCACAGACAGAACAATCTAAACATCCAAAATATTGGGTTCCATTTACACCCATGCTAAAATAAACGTTTTAAACTTTCCTGGTTATTTTCAGCTTTAAAACAAAATAATCTGCAACCCAAATTCCGGAAATGTTGGGACGTTTTTTAAATTTGAATAAAATGAAAAATAAAAATTCCAAATCACATGAGCCAATATTTTATTCACAATAGAACATAGATAACATAAATGTTTAAACTGAGAAATTTTACACTTTTATGCACAAAATGAGCTCATTTCAAATGTGATGCCTGCTACAGGTCTCAAAATAGTTGGGACGGGGGCATGCTTACCATGGTGTAGCATCTCCTCTTCTTTTCAGAACAGTTTGAAGATGTCTGGATATCGAGGTTATGCGTTTCTGAAGTTTTTGTGTTGGAATTTGGTCCTATTCTTGCCTGACATAGGTTTCCAGCTGCTGAAGAGTTTGTGGTCGTCTTTGATGTATTTTTCGTTTAATGATGCCCCAAATGTTCTCTATAGGTTAAAGATCTGGACTCCAGGTAGGCCAGTACAGCACCCGGACTCTTCTACTACGAAGCCATGCTGTTGTAATAGCTGCAGTATGTTGTTTTGCATTGTCCTGCTGAAATACACAAGGCCTTCCCCCTGAAATAGACGTCACCTGGAGGGGAGCATATGTTGCTCTAAAACCTTTATATACCTTTCAGCATTCATAGTGCCTTTCAAAACATGCAAGCTGCCCATACCGTATGCACTTATGCACCCCCATACCATCAGAGATGCTGGCTTTTGAACTGAACACTGATAACACGCTGGAAGGTCTCCCTCCTCTTTAGCCTGGAGGACACGGCGTCCGTGATTTCCAACAAGAATGTCAAATTTGGACTCGTCTGACCATAGAACACTTTTCCACTTTGGAAAGTCCATTTTAAATGAGCCTTGGCCCACAGGACACGACAGCGCTTCTGGACCATGTTCACATATGACTTCCTTTTTGCATGACAGAGCTTTAGTTGGCATCTGCAGATGGCACGGTGGATTATGTTTACCTACAGTGGTTTCTGGAAGTATTCCTGGGCCCATTTAGTAATGTCAATGACAGAATCTTGCCGATGAGTGATGCAGTGTCATCTGAGGGCCGAAGACCACGGGCATCCAACAAAGGTCTTCGGCCTTGTCCCTTATGCACAGAAATTTCTCCAGTTTCTCTGAATCTTTTGATGATGTTATATACTGTAGATGATGAGATTTTCAAAGCCTTTGCAATTTTACGTTGAGGAACGTTGTTTTTAAAGTATTCCACAATGTTTTTACGCACTATTTCTCAGATTGGAGAGCCTCTGCCCATCTTTACTTCTGAGAGACTCTGCCTCTCTAAGACATCCCTTTTATAGCTAATCATGTTACAGACCTGATGTCAATTAACTTAATTAGTTGCTAGATGTTCTCCCAGCTGAATCTTTTCAAAATTTCTTGCTTTTTCAGCCCTTTGCTGACCAAGTGCCAACTTTTTTTGAGACCTGTAGCAGGCATCAAATTTGAAATGAGCTCATTTAGTGGATACAAGTGTAAAATTTCTCCGTTTAAACATCTGTTATGTTCTCTATGTTCTATTGTGAATAAAATATTGGCTCATGTGATTTGAAAGTCTTTTATTTTTCATTTTATTCAAAAAAAACAAACAAAAAAAAAACATCCCAACATTTCCGGAATTCGGGTTGTAATAATTCTAATTTGGAAAAGCCCATACATACTCATGTATGAGCAGCATTGACAGAAATGGTTAAAAAAATAAATAAATAAATAATAATAATCATCATAAAATAATAATAATAATTATATATATATATATATATATATATATATATACATATATAGTTTGAGATGTAATTTAAATCTCACAAATAAATGCAATTCTATGACCATTTTACTATGTTGACAGTCTAATAAATTGGTTATCTTCTTAGTTCACCTCAAAATAAAAACTATCCCATAATTTACTCATCCTCAAGCCATCTCAAGTCTCACCTTAGCTTCCGCTACACCTACATCATATGGCATACATCATAACTCAACTTTCTCGTGAACACACGATAATTGTTTATAAAGTTTGAAATATGGATATTTTTTGACAAAAACCCATCACTTCTCTTCAGAAGGCATTCATTAATCCACTGGAGTCGTATGGATTACTTTTATGATGGATGGATATGCTTTTTGGAGCTTCAAAATCTCATTACAAAGCTGGGAAGAGCCAGGATATTATTTAACTCTGATTGTGCTCGACTGAAAGAAGAAAGGCATATACACCTAGGATGGCTTGAAGGTGAGTAAATTATGGGAATTTAAATTTTTGGGTGAACTATTACTTTAATTATTACATTTATCTTCTTCTCCATTATTTTTCATTACATTTAACCTGCACACATGTAGACATATATATCCATATAACAGAAGGAACAGGAAAAAGAACAAAAAAAAAACAAAAAAAAAAACGTATTGCACTTTTAGAATAGAGTTCACCATGGAGCCATCTGTCGCCATGCCGACAAAACCCAATTATACTTTCCCAGATAAATCCATAGAAACAAGCAAAGTAACTGGATCAAAGGGTCTCTAACCCTCCTTATCTAAACCCAGTGGGACGCCAGACCTGACACAGTACAATGAACTGCTGTGAACTGAACCTGTCTGTATATCACACTGTATGCATTCAGTGAGATAAATAATGGTGTGTGTTTAGTAAATTACAGCTATAAATATTATATACTGTATTGCAACATACATGGGAGACAAACTGTATTTGAACATATTTAATAAAGTATGCATTATTTTAAAAAAAAGCATTATACAGCAAGTAGTACAAGTACACTTTCAAGCAAAACATTTCATAAAAGAAATTACAAAGTTAAACAGTACACTGCTGTAAGTCAGTAAGATTTTTAAGATTTTTATAAGAAATCAATACTTTAATTCAGCAAGGACACATTAAACTGACAGTGACAGAAAATACATTTATAATGCAACAAAACCTGTTTCAAATAAATTTTGAACTTTTCTTTCATCAAAGAATCCTGGAAAATTGTATCATGGTTTCCACAAAAACATGAAGCAACATTGATAATAATAATAAAAATAAGCAGCAAACCAGCATATTGGAATAATTTCTGAAGGATCATGTGACACTGAAGACTGCTGGAGTAATGATGCTGATGCATCACAGGAATAAAGTACATTTTAAAATATATTCAAAAAAGTAGTTTTAAATTGTAATAATAGTTCACACTAATATTACTGTTTAATTTTAAGTTTAATCAAATAAACACAGTAAGAGATTTCTTTCAGAAGCATACAAAAAGTGTTACCGACCCCAATCATTAGAAGAGTAGTGTAATGTTAAAAATTAGTATAAAATTTCCATCATGCTGACAGTTAATATGTTTCACTATAGCTGCAGTTACTCCGATATGACATCTGTGTGAAGCAGAGGAGAACTGACTTCATACATCCACAAAATAAATAAATAAATAACATAAATTAACTTGATAAATACATAAAATAAATAAATACATAAAAAAAAACACCAAAACTAATATGATTAAAAGCCATTGAGCTTGTATTTATATTTTAATGCAATAACCATGTTTTCTAACCCTGTCCCAATTTTCTGCATTTCTCTAGCGTCTACATTTTTCTTTGTGCAAGTATGACACCAAGTGGATAACAGGCTTAGTTGCAGAGTGGCCAAGTACACTTTCTGTACCAGCTAGTAACCAAGATACTGGTATATTAAAAAAGCCTCTCCCAGTGTTACTGCTTAAATTATTACTCATGAAAGACACTGGAGTGATAGTACTGGAGATGACAGATAAACACATACAGAAGCAAATACAGTGTGTGTGTGTGTGTGTGTGTGTGTGTGTGAGAGAGTGAGTGAGTGAGTGTGTATTCATAATCATTTAATGCTGTGAACTCCAGCTAGAACGGTTTGCTCCAGGCCATGAGACCATCACCATCACAAGCAGAAGACTTCTAGAAAAGAAGATCTAAGTCATTGGCCTCCTCTCATCTTTTGCTCTCTCTCTTTCTTAAGCCGCCATGAAAAGGTAATCCTGTAGTTCACAGAGCTCTGCGCACTGAGAGGACATCAGAGAAAGAGAGCTAGAAATTTAAAATTCACAGTTGTAGCGCTTTGAAGTCGGCACAGCCAAAAGCTAATCAGAGAAAGCTGGCACGCTAGATTTGGCAGGATAAAGGTTTGTGATTATGTTTACTGAAACCCAGCGCTGGGTCTCAAACCTCTAGGGCTTTAATTGAGTTCTCACAGCAGGCCGCCAACAGCAGAAGATATGAAACACAGAAAAATTTGGCCTGCAGAAGAGATGTGTTTGGGTAGAATATGCCTCCTGAGGTACACAGGCATATTAGCGCCTCATGACTCTTCTCTCGTTACCACATCCACGCCTTCTCGTTTGACTGTTCAAAGACTTTGTGTAACTGCCACTGAACATTACACGAGTCTGTTTGTACAGTTATAGCTGCCATTGTTTTGTTTTTTTAAATGAAGTAACTTATTTTTAAAATGGAATTCTGAAAGTGAATGTAGCCCACCAGACCAGTCTGGATCTCAAAATTAACTTAAAAAGTCTTTGTTAAAGAGTTATAAGCCATGAAACAAACCATAAACCAATATGTGTGTGTGTGTGTGTTATAAGGTCAAAAGTAATCAAAAAGTAGTTTGATTATATTACCTAAAATGTGTAATGTCAAATGTGTAAAATACTCGATTACTTCAGTCGCAGTGCTTCATGGGAGTGTTCTGAAGTGTTCTTATTGGTGGATATTTCCTTGCAGAATCATGGGTGATTCTGTTAAATTCTGTTAAACATAATTATATTAAAAAAAAAGTTGAAATAATGCAGGCTGACGGCTTCAGCAAAAGCATTTCCAATCAAAATCACAGTAGGTCTGTTTTTAAAGATTTATAAGTTATCGTAAAAAATAAATTCTTCTATCGAGAAAACGAATGGCATTTTTTGACATTCTGGAACCCGACTATTGCATTCTATTGCATAAGATGGCTTTCTAGAACACTTGATTGTGACTCGTCAGTCATGAAATTGAGCGGTCAAATAATATAATATAATGAGCGGTAAACTAAATAATTTAATGTTGCCAATGGCAACATATGCAGTACTTTAAACGGCATCCCACCATAGGATCTTTATATAAGAATTAGAAGTTAAAGTCGCTGGCGCCACCTTGTGACTTAAAATGGTAGTAAAATGGCCACTGACTCCAGTAAAAATAGATTTTTCTTAACAGTAAATTTTTTTTAACACTTTATTTTTCAGTGTATGTTACACATTACATTTACTTACTGTAGTAATAACAGTAAATGAAGCATAATTACATGCTAACCCTAACCCTATAGTACATGGTGTTAAATATTACACCATACTTAAATATGTGCCTGTTTACACCTGGTCACTTCATGCGTTTTCTCTGACCAAATACTTATTTGATTGTGAAAAGACCAGCTGTAAATGCCCTTTAGTCAATCTACTTTAGGAGGTGGTCTGAGACACATTCCAAATGTAAATGCAAATCTAAATGCATCTGGTTGTTGAAACCACACATATAAATTTAATTCCTCCAAAAAAAAAAAAAAAACTAACTAAATAAATAAATAAATGACTGACTGAATGAATGAATGATTATAAATGTGTGAGAGTGTGTTATAGACATGTCATAGCCAGATATGACAGTGCTAATGCAACAAACAATAATGCCACAATTGTCCAAAACCTTCTTCATAACAAACACAACAAGTTGACCCTCTGAAACACCCTCCGGTCCCTCAGGTCCAGGCCACCTTACAATAAAATTGGAATTTAAAAAAAAAAAAAAAAAGTTTAGAGTTCTGCATGTAATTTTAATAAGCTACTTGGTTGATTTTAACAACTTGTTTTAAAAAGATAAAAGAAGAACTTTATACTCATTATATTGCAAGTGGATTCCATGAAGAAAAAAAAAAAAAAGATTAAAAGATAAGCTGCCCACTGAATCCACCCACTGAATATTATATCTCCCCCAAGTACTTTATACTGAAGAAAAAAAAAAAATACATAAAAAAATCCCAGCACATCCATAAATTATATTGTCCTTATTGAATCAGTGCACAAAGCAGTCAAGACAATTCAATCAAAGCATATATCATCAATGAGAGCAGAGCTAACATTATTTTACCCCAGCGCTGGCTGGAGGAGAGCAGTTTGCATTCGCTGCTCTCTCATACAGTAGAAGCTCATTTATTCTGGAGGGAAGACAGTTTACACTGTTACAGGCTTTCCAGAGTGAGTGATGAGTTCAGCTGGAAACAACCATCAATCTGCCTGTACAGAAATGTGAAGTCACGTCATCATGAGAGCATTGACAAAAAGTGCCAGATGTGTGTTTAGAAAACTGTGATTAATATGGATCCAAGCTGGACTTTCAAGGCAAATTTAATTTGCAAAAGCAGCCTAATATAATATGAGCATCTCTTATTTATATGCATACAAGGGTGTATTTTTTTCCTTATCCCCCTAACAATTCTGCGAACAATGAACAATTCTCTGGGTACTTTTGAGGGAAAAATAAAGATTCACTAAAAGAATTGCCTCAAGACGCATTCATTTGGGAATACGACTATACTTGTTTCAGAGTAGAGTGTGTTCTCATAAGAGTTATTTGTTGAAGAAATAACTACACAATTTGTTGAGGAAATAACTACACAAGTTGCATATATATAACTGTATGTTTCTAATTCAAACTCAGCATCATTTGGTTTGCTAAACTGACAAAGTTTTGCAAATCCAGTTATTACTTTATACTCAAAAGTGCTCATTGTGTCAATCAATACCTCAGAACCATGCCTTCATTTCCAGGCCAGTCAGTCGGATGAATCTGGTGATTTCTGTCAATGCTTCACATTTTTGTGTGCAATATGTATCAGAAAAACTGACAAGAACAGACTGTGGGCATGTCATCTGAGACCAGCATATCATTAACCCAGTAATAAAAACTCTCTTCGTAAGGTTCGCCTGGAGCTTTTGCTTTAAAATTAAAACCAATTACTGTGAGGCAGAACAAATCAAATGCAAAATGTCTCTATAACTATAAAGCAAAACAACTGAGTATGAGTGAAGGGTAGAGGAGGCGTTTCGGGCTCAGAAGAATCTGGAATAGAAATGAGAATAACTAAGGGTGCTGATGAGCTGAAGTGTCTCTGAAGAATTCTCTTCTCTATTACGGGAACCGCGATGGCAAAGAGGCTTAACAATATTGGTTACGGAATTTGAAGTGATCTAGGGACAGGCGGCTTGTATTAAGCATGAGGAGGGAGTTATTAGTCTCTTAATATCTCTCTTGTCTGTGCTTCAACAAAGGTGCCCTTCAAAATCTAAAGCCCTCGGCTAAGAAATCTATTTCTGTGCAAGTCCATCTATACATGTTCACCTGGAATTTACATCCTGAAACAAATTAAGAGCACGCGCGATCTTTGAGTCATCTTTAGATGAACGTCACACCACTCTTGGTCTCTCTCAGCTGTCTGTTTGCATCAAATTCAAGGCCCTGATGTTACAGGACCACCTAAACACTCTGCTTCAACTCCCAAATTTCACACGGACACATTCAGTCGGCCCTGTAATCTCGAGCTGAGAATCAAACGGGATAATTATAGAGCCCTGCAGCAGATGACTGGAATCATGTATCATTATTAGGAATTGAGTATAATGCACCATACAGCCAAAACAACATAATTATAACATGGATTTCAGCAGAATTTAATCCGATAACCCATAACATTAACAACAATTCCCATGGGTATTTAAGGATGGCGTAGTCAAGACGGATATATGGATGCACAAAAAACACGACCAAAGTCGAATTACACCTTATGTTGAAGCATTAGTTGGCCAAAAATGAAACTTCTGTCATCAGTTACCTAAATTGCATTCATATACAGAAATGTGCAATGTGGAGAACATGAAAAATCTAGTTGGTTATTGTGTCACATGACATATTGTATGAGAAAAATATTTCACCATTTAGAAAATGCATTTAAACAAAAAGATATTTTGAATAGTGTACAATGAAATGAAAGTTAATTTGGTTTAGTGTTGTTTTGGATCCCGTTAACTTTCAATACATGGACAAAAACTGTTTAAACGTTTAAATCGTTAAACATTCTTGTGTGTTCTGCAGAAGTATAAAATTCACAGTAACTAAGTAAATTTACTTGAGTATTGTACTTAAGTATACTTTTTGAGTATCTGTACTTTACTTGAGTATTATTTTTTCTGGAAACTTATGACTTTAACTTCACTACATTTGAAAGACAAAAATGTTACTTTTCACTCCACTACATTTCTATCAAGGTCCTCGAAGTAGAAAGTCATTATTATGTAGCACCTTTGAAAGTCAGTTTGTGAATTTTTTCTTCTCCAAAACGTGACTTTCTTTTTTTCCAGACAGTTTATCAGTAAACACTCTTGTAGGGCTACATGAAGTGATTTCCAGGCATTTTTGTGAACACTGACCAGTTTTGATTTTGCTAAATTGTGTACGTGAAAATATTACCTATAAAGCCGCAGAAGAACTGTTGTGCTTCTCCTAATAAATCACAATAGGTGTTGGGCTTGAAGCAGCACTGCACAGACTGCTCTGTGTGTGACATCAAAGTACCGTGAAAGCGATTAGACAGCATTTTTGAAATTTTTGTTTTGATGTCGAATAAGTCTTGCTGGTTTGCTTTTTTGTTAAAGCAGTGTTGCTGTTGTAAAGTTATACAGCTACCGTTGTGTTGCTGGGTTTTAAAGCAGGTTTTTTTTTTTTTTTCTTCCTTATCACTCTGTATTTACAGGATTTCACTGTCCACTCTGTTCAAATGTGGATGAATGGCTACACATAGATGTGTGCACACACTGTCAGAGCTGTGTGAGATCACTACCATCCTGCTTTTGTGGGGGTGGGCAGGGGTGTTAAATAATAATATTTTTTTTGTTTTATTTTGTTTTTTCCCCATAGATTTTTAACATTCTAAAAGCTCTTTATTCCAAAGATACTACAAGCTAGTCAGTGTATTCAGTTGGTGTTGCTTCAGAGGTATTGCAAGTGTTACATACAACAATAATAAAACATTGCATTGACATAAAAAAGGAAATATACTTTTGGTACTTAAGTACTTTTAAAAGCAAGTACTTCTGTACTTTTACTTAAGTAAAAATCTCTCTTTACAACTTTTACTTGTAATGGAGTAATATTTGACCAGCAGTATCTGTACTTTCACTCAAGTAATGGACTTGTGTACTTTGTCCGCCTCTAAAACATGAGGAGGATTAAATTATGACAGTATTTTGATGAACTATGACTAAGTCGTATGAACTATGACATTGATAATTCAATTCCTGTCACATTTGCTTTGTTGACCGGTATAAGAATCCTTGAGGTGACCTTTGCTTTGCTTGAAAGGTCAGGTGTGATATTTCCTGGAAGAACAGATTGGGTGCTAGTTATTGTTATTGAAGCACATCTCACACAGAAATCACTTTCAAACCAAGCAGCATTTTGTTGGTCTATGCTGAAAATTGTGAAATCTGCATAGGGAAATATTCCAGAGAGCATTGGATTCCTATAGAAATGGCTGGATTTCATCCACGAAAGTGTGCAGTGCAGCGGTAAATGTGACCTCAGACACTTTGTGCATGCTGCAATAAAAGAAGGTCAGAAGGTTTAACATGACAAGATGATAAGTAAATGATAGAATTAAAATTTTTGGCTACACTGTCTCTTTAATATATGAAATACATAATTCTAGATATGACTCTAAAATACAACTTTATTATAACCCGTCAAAAGCCTACAAGCCTTTGCCCTTCAGCTCAACCATTGATGTTCTTTCATTTTTGGAACCTCAAAAGCTAGACGTCCCATTGGGAGTCCCAGTGTGAGTGGAAATAAATAAAATGTCCAAACAAGCAGTTCAAGAGAGCCAGAGTCAACAGCACAGTCCAAAATGATGGTCTGGAACAGCAGGTGTGCGTTGCAATGGTGACACACATGCCAGAAAACGAAGACAAATGGCAGGACATCAAGAGACAAGAAGAAACTCAAAACAGCCACTCTGCAGCAAAATGCTTTCATTCAGGACACAGCCACCGCAGGGGAAGAGCTACCAGCAGTAAAGTAAGGTGGTCATCCATCTGGATTTAAGTCCAACAGTCCGGTTTTGAAATATCCTGAGCCCGAAGCTCATTTGTCTTCCTTTTAACATCACTCTTTTATACTTTATACAATGGTATATAATAAATAAATAAAACATTAACGTTATGTGCCAGTTAAGATTAGGTGGTGTACATTTTGAACACACTATTGTCAATATGAACTGTTCTGCACTATTTCTGCACTGTTCTGCCTGCCGCTTATATACACTCAGAAAGTCCAGTTTTGTGGACATTCACACAGAGATCAGTCATTAGTCAGGTGGCTAAAGAGCATTTGACCATTGGATTTACAAAAAAACATTTCAAGTTTAAGAAGCGTTTCAAGATTGCATCAACTACTGATGAATTTTTATTTAAATTATCAATCAGTAGGTTATTTAACCATGTATTATTATGTATTATTGAGAGGCTTTTGTCTTTCAAACTCATTTACTTGTAATACAGACATTCCCAAACTTTTGTCATCTGAACCTCTTTCACCTAATGTATTTACTTTAATGGGGTGGTCAACCAGCTACTCTCGAAGGCTTGATTGTGTTTATGGGGGGCACTGTAATGCATTTTCATGCTTGTTTTTTTTTTTTAATTGCATTATTTTTCATATATTTTACCACTGGTTCCGTTCTCCTAAAAATGGTCTGTTGACTTCCTGGTTCTATGAAGCCCCTTCCTCAGAAATATCCAATGGGCTCAGATTGGCTAGCTGACCCAGTGTGTTGAGATTGTGTGCTCCCAGGGGCAGGATTTATGTAAATTTTAGGGTTTGTGATATCATAAACCAAGGAAGAAGCTCATTGTAGTGCCTACCAGCCGTTTGTTGTAGGCCTTAAAAAGCAAATTCTGTAAAAGGAAATGTTTGCAAATTTTATCTTTGCAGATGTTGTTTATGCTCAAACAGGAACATTAGTTACACATTAACTAAAGTAAAAAAAAAAGTGAAATCATAATCAAGGACCCCTTTAAGTACCCCTGAGATTTTAAAATAAATATTTTAATAATTAAGTATCACATTTGCATGTTCACAGTTCTCTGA
>JAFVLL020011613.1:0-28333 GCA_021397915.2 Tor tambroides
TCTCCTCTCCACCAGTAAGCTGGTGTGTGGTGGGCGTTCTGGCGCACTATGGCTGCCGTCGCATCATCCAGGTGGATGCTGCACACTGCTGGTGGTTGAGGAGATTCCCCCCTTGTATGTAAAGCGCTTTGAGCGCCTAGAAAAGCGTTATATAAATGTAACGAATTATATTATAGTCAGATGTTAACTTTTTATTTTTTTATTTTGTACCCTTTCTTTGAGCTTCAAAATATAACAGTCTGGCCCAAAAGCCTCTTTGCAAAATCTGCGTTGTTGTAACAGGTGTGCAAACCACTGAAATGTGCCGCTCAAACTGTTAAGGTCAGACGGAAATGATAGTTAAAAATAAACCAGCCACCATTTTCTAATGTTAGGATCCTTCAGAAGGATATATAGAGCACACAGACAGAACAGGCAAGTCCTGCACTACATTTTTACAACATTTTACCAATTTCCTTGGTGTTGGGCAATAATATGATCTGATTTTTTTTTTTTTTTAATGAGAGAAAGCTTTAAATTACAGTTTGTGTTAATAGTACAGTAAACTCTTTGATATCAAAATATGAGGTTAATTGGCCTTTTGAGCTTAACACTTCTCCTCTCAAAACTCAAATCTCAGATCTGACCAAACACAAAGTCACTTTCCTCACATCTGGGAAGCACCAGAAGGTATTTTCTTTTTATCATTTGCATAAGGCTGACCAAACTTGAATGACTTTATGAGAAGGTTAAAAAAAGTACAAGAGAGGGCAGATTTCTCCTTATCATTAAATCCAGGTTCTCTGCACATAGACATGTACTCACACAAACAGATTTTCCACTAGTTTGAGTAGCTGACACCTTCCTTAGCTATTTAAAGCACTCAGTGGCCAAGGTTACTCATCAAGGATTCACAGTGAAATGGGAGATTTGAAGTCTCTAATGAGTGCTTTAATTAGAGCTACAGGTACCAGAAACCTTCGTTCAAACTCATTCTTTAGTGAGTTTTCCCCTGTAGGCCAGGATAGATGTTGACTTTTTATTAGAAAAGTCTAAAGAACAGTTGAATTTAAGAAATGAATTACTTTGCATGAAGATGTTTTACATTTATAATCAATATAAAAGTAAAATGAAAATGGTCTGCCTCACTAATATTGTGGGGTGGTGGTTGCTACCTGATCTCATGACGAAAACGTACCTGTTGGAACTTTTTCGCATGACGCGAAATACGTACCAAGTACATATCACTGCAGTTTCCAACAGAAATGAACACTAGAAGCGTTAAAACAATGAGCACTTATAATCGTTTTCGTACACAGTTATGATTACAGCTCCATATGTTTCGCTTTCCAGACATAACAAGCTTACTCTGTAGCTCAGTCAGCACGTAAATGGACTTAGGGTACAGAGACCTTGGGTATGAAACCCTCTTCAAAAACATGACTCAAAATGAAAGAGCTGAAAGATGAGAGAGACCAAAAAACAAGCTAAAACGGCATGCTTGCAATTGTGTTTTTACTTCACGTTCGCTTTTGTTCATACTATAGGATAGGTTTAGGTGTAGAGTAGATGGTACATTATTTTAAAACGTGACGGAGCATTAGATTTATAGCGCCACTCAATGGACATTTCACATCGAATATGACACGAAACATACATGGCAGTATGTATATCGCGTCTTGCGAAAAAGTTCCCACAGGTATGTTTTCATCATGAGATCAGGTTGAATTTTTCTCAGTAGCCTTTGGTAGGCTGTTATTAAATTGTTTGTTGTATTTTCTCTGTTTAAAAATGGAGATAAATGGAGATGTTGTGCTTCTCTCTCTAAAAAATAGAGACTGCAAAGTGAAAGAAAGTAAAAATGCTTCTCTTTTTTTAATTACAAAAATACAGGAGGACAGGCCAGGGTTGAGGAATGAGAGTGAGAGAAAAAGAGAGAGAAAGATTGAAGAGAGAGAGACAGTATTGAAATGCAACTTATTTTAGAGTTCATTGAACACGGAGAGGGCTATTGGCCGTCAGCCTTTGCTCATTAGGAGGAGGATATGCATTCAAAGGCTGGAGGACAGGGGAAAGTGAGAAAGAGGACAAGTGAAAGAGACAGAGATGGAGTGGATGGGACAGGGTAAGTAGTGTCTCCCCTGCTTTTTGCTTTTTTGTTCTGTTGCTCATCATGTCTGCTTTCCAAATTCTCCCCAATCTCTATCTTACTCTCCACACTTTCTTTCTTTCTTTCTTTCTTTCTTTCTTTCTTTCTTTCTTTCTTTCTTCATACTTTTTACACTTTTCTTTGCTGTTGTTGATCAGAGGCTCTCTGACTTCATACGCTGGCACATTTCTCTATCTAGGTCATGCCGTCTACAGATCATCAAGCTCTCTGCTGAGGCAAAAGCATTGTTCAATCCAAAAACAATGTGAGCAAAAACACAACAAATAACGTGAACACAGCTGTGGTAAAATATGGTTTTGCTTACGGTCCCTATTTTGTGAGGTTGATCCTTTCTGTTTACTTGTCAGTAGGCTTTGTGTGAAATATATTCAGCAGTGCAGCAGTGAAGTAGAATAAATGATGAAATAATTGTGCCTAACTTGCACATATTAAATACAATTATTTTTAATACAACTATTTTGTGGTAGTGTGTATGAAAATCCACCAGGGCATCAACAATCAGGTGATTTATGGAGCAAGTACTACTGTATAAGTGGAGTTGTTTCTGTAATTTCTGTAATATAAATATGTATCTTAATTTAACTCAAAAATATCAAAATTTTGGACTTCCTGCCAAACTAGTGCCTGAATCCATTCCTTCCAGTAGACCTCATAGAGAAATATTACAGTCCTCTGAATGAAGACAAATATCAATACACTGCATGATCTTGCAGCACATGAGGTCATTACTAAAAATGTTTCATTTTGGCAATGCATGCAAGAAAAAGCACATTTTAAAGGTCTGAATATGATTAAGGAAACATTACATAATGTAAACATTCAGTTTCATAGCTCTTCTAAGTAGGATTAACACTCTATAATCCCCACACTCCGCTTTCAGCAGAGGAGACCAATAATTAAGCATGACACCAGGATACAGCATAATTTTCAGGGCCACATCATTCAATATATGTGTGGCAGAATTATACAGATTTTCACTGATTAATCACCTACCCAAAATAACTCTAAAATTTCCTAAACATGACTCATTTCCACACAAACTTAACAACTGAAGCGTAATACATATCCCCTCAGTGAGCCAGTTTTGAGTAACACTAATCCTGCAGAAGATACCATACCAACATAACTCATTTTCAGATCTAATTAAACATAAGAACCAACTGGATCATTACACCAACAGACAAACAAACAAAAAGATAAATTGGATACTAAAACCCAGACTCGCAACAAAAATGAGTATCTGAGACAGGAGACCGTGAATCTGAAATATACATTCAACATCCATTAAATATGCCTATCAATAAAATAGTCACACAAATATCAAAATGCTTAAACATATGCACATATGGATGTCATGCAAATGAGATGTTCGAGGACGTGTGTTATATGCACACCGAGGGGATCCCTGTCCATGATTTATTTAACAGAGGGGGATGATGGTTATAGATGCACACACATCTGATGTGATAGATGTGTCCCTCACATGATTCCTGTGTAATGAGCGTGTGAGAGAGAGAGAAAAAGAGGGAGACCCTCCCATCTCCTTTAATTTCTCCCATGGGAGACAGTTAAGAACCAGGCTGAGCGAGGGGGCAAACTGCTGAGGTTCCCCCTCTCCATCCTTACACTGATCCCTCACCTCTGGGGTCCACTTTTTTCATCTCTGATGGGTAAAGATAAGGTTGTGTCATGAAAAGGTGGAAAGCTCTTGTACTGAAAACACAAGCCACGGAGAGAGAAAGTCTACCTCTTAGCTGTTTGGCATAGATATGTAGCCTAAATATATTTCCCAAGATACAAATTATCCTATTTAAAAGTTGATGTACTCTTGGTTCTTAACCTTTTGCTGTGCAAAAATTTTTGACAAAAAGCCTCTAGGTTGTGCAAGTTCTTCGGTTTCCCAGCATGCTCTGCACATTTAGGTTTTTCTCACATGGCTATACACAGTTTTACCACTCAAGGACACTTGAGGGACTCATACACATCCCAAAAGGCTGCAAACAGTCATTGATGCTCAAGGAGAAAACACACAAGATTAAAAACCAAGGCTACATACATTTATTAACAGGATAATTTGTGTAAATTACATTTTACTATTTTGTTTTAAGGAATATTAAATATCCATCATGCATCTTCAGAAGCTGTTCCATTTTATTTTATTTTATTTTACTTTATTTTATTTTAATTTATTTTATGTAAGAGGTTTGTAAATTTATAAGCACAATATATAAGAATACACATCCTAAAATCAATGCATTTTCACAAGAAAAAAATAACTAATTTAATTTGTTTCTGTGTAACATAGGTAAGCCAAACAAATAAACTTAGTTGGAAGATGTTTTGGATGGATGGTGCAAGTGTGTGTGCATATTATAGTTTGTGTGTATTCATGAGTGTGCATGAATCTATGTTTTGCATGTACATGCTGTATGTTGTGAATGTGTGCTTATGTGACGCCTCAGTAAGTGGGGCAGAACTGATTGCTGCTGATGGCTGTAGGCGCATGTAGACCCACATTCAGCACACAGACGCAGGAAGGAGTCAGAGAGAAAGAGGAAGGAGGGAATGTTGGAGACGGAGTGTCTACTGTCTTGGTTTCATTCTTCTCCACTAGATGTCCACCAAACAGTTGACTAATAATAGTATTAAGAAAGTAAGTAAATTAAATAAATATATAAATAAATAAATAAAAACAGTGTGAAAATAACTCCAAAGAGAAGTGGAATGACGAATGAATAACAGATGAAAGAGAAGGAGTGATAAAAAAAAAAAGCTCACAACTCACAACGCTTAGATAGGTCAATCACCAGGGACAGGATCTGGCCCATCTGCTCAGCTGATATAACAGGGAATTATACATGCAGATTGGCACTGCATCTTCACACTCTCCCCCAAACACGCTTCATGACACATTTATACATCAAAGATGTGAGAGGATGAAAAGAGGAATGTGGTATTGGGGTTAACAGAAGTGAAAGGAGGGTGGGTGCATTGCAGAGTTGTTTATGAGAAGAGAGAATATTTGAAAAGCAGAAAGGAAAGAGGAAAAATGTTGCTGCTTTACTCAGAGGGAGTATAAGGATGAAGGTGACTTTTCTTCCTGTTTCCTTGTGTCCTTTCACAGGTGTGTGTGTATGTGTGAGAGAGAACCCCTGTGTGGAGGAAATCTGTTCTACCTTCTAAGAATCATAATGCATGAGCTGACATCATCTTTGACATCATTTCCTTCTAAAACAGCTAAGTGTGTAACTACTAAAAATGATGGCAACTAAATTATGATAAGTTTATCATACATCCTATATATTACACTGTAGTACACTACTGTTCAAAAGTTTGAGATCTATAAGATTTATTTATTTATTTATTTTTTATAAAAGAAGTCTCTTATGCTCAACAAGACTGCATTTATTTGGTTGAAAATGCAGTAAAACAGTAATACTGTGAAATATTATTACAATTTAAAATTGTTTGCTATTTTCTATCTTAATATATTTTAAATTGTAATTTATTCCTGTGATGGCAAAGCAGAATTTTCAGCAGTCATTACTCCAGTTTTCAACGTCACGTGATACATTTTTTTCCCAGGATACTTTTATGAATAGAAAGTTCAAAAGAACAGCATTCATTTGAAATAGAAATCTTTTGTAGCATTAGAAATGTCTTTACTGTCACTTGTGATTGATTTAATGTCATCTTGCTGAATAAAAGTTTTAATTTCTTTAAGAACAAATCTCACTGAGCCCAAACTTTTGAACAGTAGTGGATATTTGCAGTATATATACATGCAGAAAAATAACAGATTTTGATTTTAATTACAAGCTCATTTTATTATAAAATGAAATAATGATAAAAATAAATGATAAAATAAAATATTTTTCTGTTTTTTTTATTTTTTTTATTTGAACTTCACAACTCTAAATCACTCCAAAGTAACACAAAGTGTACAAATAATACCCAAACAAAAATTGTGATGTTGTGTTACATGAACTATAAATAAAAGCCTGCATACTGTAGGCTTCCCAGATTTACCAATGTGCAGAATTATAAAATGAGAAATGGGCGATGAGCTCCATGACCTTTGTGACGAGGCTTGTGAAATTTTACTGAAATGTGAAATGGTATAAGAAAGTATACTAATGTCAGAGAGCAGACGGCTTTTCTCAGCACATAAGAGATAAGGCCAGTGGATGGACCTTAGCACCTACTCTCAGATTTAATTCTAAATATAATGCTGTGTGCCTACTTCTTTAGAATCTGCAAGTCAATATTTTCTCATTTTATGCATCATAATGGTTGCAAAATTAACTGTACTTATAATCAGTTTCCAGCATGCACAGTCACATGAATGAGTCATCCAAGTTATTTTATACAGTTTACTTGGCTATTTCCACTGGTGTTGTTGTGTCTGATGATGTGAATGTAAGCAAACTGTGACAATTGTCAGTATTTTAGTACTCAGTAATTTTGATTGGGTGGACCAATCAATTGAGCCCCTCATTCTGCCTCATTCCTGGTCTGACACCTTAAAAACGCTAATACAGTGAATATATATATATATATATATATATACACAACACATGTAACAATGGCCAAAATGTAATTAGTGTCAGCACTACTACAGCATTACTTCTGCATTCTGCTTTTCATTTATGCCACAAAAATGTATAATAAGGGTTTTGTGTTCTTATTAGGAAAGTATAAGGTGCTTACTTGTTCAAAAATGCTGTTTCTTGAATAAATTAGGCAAGTACAAAGGCACTCTATATTTTCAGAAAAACTGTTGCCAAAGTATTTTTATTTTGTTCTTACGAGGTTTGCAGTGCATCCAGAGGGTGAGAAACAGATTCAAAAATCCAAGTCTTTGACTTCTACGCTATGTTCTTGAGGACTGGCGTGCTAGATTTGTTACCAAAAACCCAAGGGTCTAATGATCCTTATTCAAGAGACCTCTCAGTTACCCACAACACCACACTTTATGGAAATCTCCATCTGCCACTGTGTTGAGATGTGGCCTTTTAGAAAGATCATATAAACCAAAATAGATTAAATGTATAGGGAGAGATGGATGATGGAAAACACAATTATGCTGCGTTTAGTGGTCTGCACAGTGAAATGAAAGAAGTCTTTATTTCTAAGTCTGTGAAGATGCCTTATAGTTTGATGCGTCCATATGATGATTCATATGTATGTAAAAGTTTGCCAATAAAGATGCTGAATAATTAGAAGACTGACGTCAAACTGCCTAGAGGGGCATTGCTGGTTTACTGTTGGCTGTTGGTCAGATGTCCTCTGGAAAATCATCCATTTAGTCAAAGTAGTGTGATAGACTTCAAACATGAGAAAGAGAGCTGTGGGCGGTTCTGTACTGTCTAGCAAGAGCTAAAGAGAGGATGGAGAGAGAGAAGGGGGGTATGCAGAGTGAGAGTGGGTTGTATGACTCATTCTGACCTAGTTTATGGGCTAAGATGGGTAAGTAGGGATAATGCAGAAACATGCTAATAAAAGAATTTTTTGGTCTCCAACATTTTCAAAGTATAATCAAAGTATATTCATAACAGAACCACAAAACCTATTAAATTAAGAGGAAAATCTGATTACACTATACTGGCGTTTGGGTGTGCAATCAACAAACTTTTGAAATGAAAATATGATAGTAATTCCGTGAATTTAATTTGACAAGTGTCATTCCAAGAGCGCTGATATACAGTCAACAGCACTGGAACTTTTACTATATCACTCTGCTGGCCTGCGTTTGTTATTTGTCTTATGAGTGAATCCTTAATCCTTATAGGTTTTCCACCTATATATTATATATATTCAAATTCAGCCTTTATCTGTATGGGTGAATCACTGAATCATTCTCTCAACTACTCAATTCAGAAATGAAACAAATCTTTGTCTTTATGAGCAAATCATTGAATTATTCACTTAACTGATGTGGTCAAATCACTGATTCAGATACAAATTCAGGAACAATTCTACTGTGAGTTGCAATGATTCTGCTTTGGCTTTGTTTAGAACTATTTTTGCTTACGATGCAAAAAGTAACCTGTAATTTTGTATCTTAACTCAGTATTAACTTCTTGTTTATTGAACTGTTGTATACACTCGCAGTCTTGCTGTTTGCCTGAATAAAAGCACTCGGTAACACTTTACTTAAAGCCTTTATGTATAATGCATTATAAAAGTATTTTAATGTAAATTAGTAATTAATTATTCCTTATAATGTATTGTACAGTCATGAATGATTGCTGGCAGCCATGTCACCCTGTAGCCCAATACTGGTTACCCACTGAAGCGAAGCAGGGTTGAGCCTGGTCAGTACCTGGATCTTGGGGTGATTCTGGAGACAGACCTTAGTTTTAGTAGTCATGTCAAAGCAGTAACTAAATCAGCATACTATCATCTCAAAAACATTGCAAGAATTAGATGTTTTGTTTCCAGTCAGGACTTGGAGAAACTTGTTCATGCCTTTATCACCAGCAGGGTGGATTATTGTAACGGTCTCCTCACCGGCCTTCCCAAGAAGACCATTAGACAGCTGCAGCTCATCCAGAATGCTGCTGCCAGGATTCTGACTAGAACCAGAAAATCTGAGCATATCACACCAGTCCTCAGGTCTTTACACTGGCTTCCAGTTACATTTAGGATTGATTTTAAAGTACTTTCACTTGTTTATAAGTCACTCAATGGCCTAGGACCTAAATACATTGCAGATATGCTCACTGAATGTAAACCTAACAGACCACTCAGATCATTAGGATCGAGTCAGTTAGAAATACCAAGGGTTCACACAAAACAAGGGGAGTCCGCTTTTAGCTATTATGCCGCCTGCAGTTGGAACCAGCTTCCAGAAGAGATCAGATGTGCTAAAACATTAGCCACATTTACATCCAGACTCAAATCCAGACTCAAAACTCATCTATTTAGCTGTGCATTTGTTGAATGAGCACTGTGCTACGTCCAAACTGATTGCACTGTATAATCATTTTCTATTCTTAACTGTTTTAAATTCTTTTTAAATCAATTTTTATATCATTTTTTTTTTTATTGTTGTGATAATTATTTTTTTAATTCCTTGTTTTTATTGTTGTGGTTATTGTTTTTAATGACTATTTCACTTCCTTTTATGTAAAGCACTTTGAATTACCACTGTGTATGAAATGTGCTATATAAATAAACTTGCCTTGCCTTGCCTTGGATGGGAGACCTCCTGAGAAAACTAGGTTGCTGCTGGAAGAGGTGCTAGTGAGGCCAGCAGAGGGTGCTCACCCTGTGGTCTGTGTATGTCCTAGCCCCCCAGTATAGTGATGGGGACACTATACTGTCAACAAGCACCGTCCTTCGGATGAGACGTTAAACCGAGGTCCTGACTCTCTGTGGTCATTAAAAATCCCAGGATGTCTTTCGAAAAGAGTAGAGGTGCGACCTTGGCATCCTGGCCAAATTCGCCCATTGGCTTCTGACCATCATGGCCTCCTAACAATCCCCATATCTTCTGATTAGCTTCATCACTCTGTCTCCTCTCCACCAATAAGCTGGTGTGTGGTGGGCTTTCTGGTGCACTATGGCTGCCGTCGCATCATCCAGGTGGATGCTGCACACTGCTGTGGTTGAGGAGATCCCCCCTCACAATGTAAAGTGCTATATAAATGTAAGGAATTATGATGAATAATTGTAACCACAGTTAATACATTATAACACTTATCAATTCATTGTTACACTATGCATTTTAAATTTGGTTATAATTATTTACATCAGGATATAATGTATTACAATGCACATTAAGAATATTTCTAATGCATTGTACCCTTTAATAACCCTTTATAATGAATTATACATAAAGGCTTAAAGTGTTACCAAGCATTCTTGTGTGAAACTGGTTAAAGAACAAGCAGGGGGTATCCTATATTCAATTCAATTACCTTTTGTTGAGTAAATGTGTATCTAAGATCAGACTCAACAAAAAGAGATCAACAAAAGCCACTGGCATGCAGTAATGGCATTGCACACATCGGCCATGTCACACCCACTGTCTGCCATTAGATGCTTTCTTTATATGTGGCTCTAGTATCCACACATACTGGTTTATTTTTGGAAAAAGTATCTCTGGCCCAGTTCCTTCCTGCCCTAAAACTTGATAACTTTAATAGAGCCTCCATGAATTGTCATAAAGCAAGAATTCCAATGTAAACACAGCTCATTGTGAGTGGAAAAGAGAGCAAAAACATTATTTGTCATGATGCCCTGTGGTCATGCCCAAGATGTTTGCGGTAATGCCTGGCTAGTGCACAAAATAACAATAGTGCTGTGAGGTTGTTGGGATATTGCATACATATTATTGTATTCCATAGCTCTGAAGAAGTGATTGACCTGTATTTGGATGACTAGACTGCATAAAAGACCCCAAAAATGAGACAGTGGTTTTCTTTGGCTTTGAAAATTTGAAAGCTTTCCCAGAAATAGTTTGATGAATTGAATTAGATTTTTCTTGTTATTCTCTCTCTCCATTTAAAGTATTAATAGTGTAAAGACCCAAAGAAAGGGGGTTTGGGGGAGGGTTTATGTTCCACTTGAAATGAATCTGATGTAATGTACTTGGAATTTGGTTAAGGCTATATTAAAGTTTGTGTTACTGTGTGGAAGAAAAAGAACAGTTGCAATTGAATGCATATCTGTTTGTGTTGTGTGCAGCAGTAGGTTAAACAACATTCATTGGATTAGCACTTTTTTTCTGAACAATGTAAACCCTATAAGAGTTCGGATGCAAATAACTCTTCGTATATAAGACTCTTCATTTACAAATAAGCAAACATAAAAATAATAAAAAAGTTTTGAGATTTCAGTAGACAATGAAGTGAAATTAAAATTATATAACGATTTAAAGTTATTCCAAATATGTATGACTTTCTTCCTTCTGAGGAACACAATAGAAGATGTATTTTTAATGAATTAGGAATGAAGACTTTGCTAATACACATTGAAAGATATCTTCAAAACATATACATGACTAATTACATAACACAAGTAACACATATTGAGAAGAATCTCCTCTAGAGGAAAAAACTCATTTTCACCAACTGTAATTTACTTTTGATTAAATTTCTGTACCTACTTATTACTTTTTCCTCTCTCAGGTACAATTTTAATTCACACTCTGTAGATCTCTGGAGGTTTGCGTCATCACTAACTCGCATGTAAAACAAGTTCCAACAACCACAGCAACACTGCTGAGTCCCTGAATATCAGACTCTGAGCTCATTTGGTGCCAAGTATATTTAAGACTTTGTGGTCACTGTCAGATATATGAGAAACTGAATCCTAAACACTTCACAATTTTCTAAAAAATAAGAAAGAAAATGTGCAAGATAGATGATAATATATGTATTTTAATAACAGTGGAGATGAAGGATGGGTGAAGCAGGTGTCTCGGCTCAGTGGTAGTTGGCAGGACAATTTGATGCTGATGCAGGCAGTCTAGCTGTCTTGCTGAGTAATGTATGAAATGGAGGGGAACCTTGTTAGGCACAGACAGTGAAGATCAGCAAAGGCAGGGAGCGAGAGAGGGCAAAAGAGAAAAGTTTTAAAGTGAGGGACATTTACATTCATGTTCCAGGAAGATCTTTTCTCACCAAAGTGACTTACAGTAATGCAAAGTTGCAATAAATACAGAACTGTTTACATCTCTTTGTCTGCTATCCACTGGCAGTGTTTTTACTTAATTCTTGCAAAAAGCAGACCAGAGCAGAGGTGTAATGTGAGACAATTCCCCAAAGAGTTAAGAGGGAGAGACCTTGAAGCTATTTCTGTAAATATGACACCCGGTTTTGGAGACAAAGGCCACTGTGACCTTGGTTTTGGATCTTTGCAAGAGGGCGTCATTCTCCCCCTTCCACTGTGACAAGAGAACAAGATGACTGGGTCTTTATCACAGCAGTAAGACATACAGCAATCATGAAATCTCATTTCAGCTTCATTATCATTTATCATCACAGAATAACTTTGACAATAATGAAGTCCCTGAATATGCAGATTGAATCCCACCCTTTATAGCCAAACTGATATGTTTTTCATTAAAGGGATAGTTCACTCAAAAATGAAAATTCTGTCATCATTTACTCACCCTCATGTCGTTCCAAACCTCTATGGATTTTTGGCATATGTGGAACATAAAAAAAGATATAATTATTTTGTATTTATTTATTTATTATTTATTTATTTTTTGAAGCCAGTGGTCACCAAAATGGTTTGGTACCAATACTCTTTAAAATATAATAGGGGAGAAATAGTTTCAGTCACTGATCATACCCAACTGGATACACATAACAATATGCAATATGACAGGTTGTAATAATAATAATAATAATAATTTTCATATATATTGAAAATATTAGGGCTGATGAAATTATGGCTGAGAACATTATTTATTTTGAAAAAAAGGTAATATGTATATATATATATAGTTTTTTTTTTGTTTGTTTGTTTTTTAATAAATAGGATCTTGTTTGGAAATGTCTGTCTTTCAGACTTTCAGATTCAGACTGTACAAACTGAATAACTCACATCGGTCTGTGTGTTTGTGTCTCATCTCTCCTCCCTCTGGCCTCCATGTGACAAGAGAAACTGTTCTGCCCAATACGATTCGCATGGATCGAGTTACTGGCCCTCTCGCTCTGCGCTGCTGCTTCTCAGTTCACTCACTCACCAGTCTCTGCTGGGTGTGTGGCGCATCGACCCACCGCTCCACACACACACTCCGCTTCTCACATCCATTCAGCTCGATTCCGCATCGTTGTCCGAAGATGACCGTGACTATTGCGGGGCCATCCACGAGCCTAACCTCCACCAACCGCGGAGAGTAGAACCGGAGCCGAGGAGAGAGAGAGAGAGTAACCCACCTCTCTCTCGTCTCTCCCCATCATCTGCCTCAATCCTCTGGGCAGCAAACCGACAGCTGAAGACACAGCGATTTCTGCTGAAATCTAGCTCTCACCTACAAACACTCTTCTGCTTTTAGCTCACAAGCCGCGTCTCGTCGGGATATTGTGGAAGTAATTTCACACAAGGATTTTTTTCTGATCTGCATTCACTGAAGATGGATAATATAAACGTGGAGTCGGTGGAGAAGGAGTGCGGGGCGCTTGGTGGATTATTCCAGGCGATTGTCAATGATATGAAGGTGAGAGGTTTGACACGACGCTTTAAACACATGTAACCGTATATTCTGCACGAGCGTGACCAGCATGCAGATGGTGAAGCTCTCAAACCCGTTATCACTAAAGTGGCTTTGAGCAAATAACCGTAATGCAATACAATCGCCTATTCACGTTAGACCTAAATGACAGGGGGAGCGCTGTATGACATTCAGTATCCTCACAGAAGATAATAGATAGATAGATAGATAGATGCAAGGCTACATACACACAGGCCTATACAGGTTATAGGCTACATTAGATTATGAACCCATGTTGTGTGTCGTTCACCTCTCGCCCTAATGCCAGTGCGGCTGAATACACTGTATCCACACGAGAATGTTGTGAATGTAGAGAGGAAATGGAGGGGGTTTCACTCACACAATGGGAAATAGACTGAACTGCTGCTGATTAAGCAGATGCGGCCGCGTGCCATTCCGTGTCACACACCGTGAGATTTGTTGCGTCTGTCTGACGGATTGCAGCGTTCCGTTATATCATTGGGTCTTTGAGCGTAAAAGAGCGGCCGCGCTCGCGTGAAAACACCTTATTGATCTTATGTCGGGTTTAATATTTTAACCACATCGTGAAAAGGACGTACAGTCGTTCTGAATGTCTCTTGACCGGGTTTCGGGACTCGTTTCCATGCGTTAGGTTCTGACGTTCTGGCAATAACAGTCAGACAGTGAAACCCAATAGCGACCACATGACTTCTCTCCAGAGAAGCCTTCAAGCTGCTTGTTAATATCACAGTTTTTTTTACTGCATTGAAAAAAATACGTGGTTTCAGCTCTGAGAAGCATCTGCATCTGTTCCCTCTGCTCTGCTTACATAGATATTGTCTTCTCATTCATAATTTAACTCTTAGTTATCCAGCACGCTCAAGGACCCATTTGCTTCCATGCTGTTAAATGGAAATTGCAAAATATTGGTCAGCTATTATGCCAACATGTCTGTGGAAGGATATTGAGCAGACAGTGGCATTGGCACATGGGGTCGATGATGTTTGCCTCAGAGCTCTTCATTTCTGTGTATGGCACAGTTCAGTCATGAATGAGCACTGCCTGAGAGACCTAGATCCAGGCTTCACCTTTAAGATGTAGGTCGATTCAGGTGCTGCGCTGTTCCTGGTCTCGTTCAAGCTTGCTCTGTGATTGGACCCTAATGCCACGTGGATGCAATGCAGACATGCGGTTTGCCCTTGCCATCCTCTGATGTTGCTATATTGAGATAGAAGAAGCAGGAAAGCAGCTGAGGACTGTAAAAAGGGTTAAGTTCAACTATTTCATGATGATTACTCAAAGAAAGTGCAGGCAGTTCATTCAGGAATGAATCAAAAAATGAAGTAATTGTTCAAGAGCCAAGATTTGAAAATCTGCCACTGCTTCTCTCTGCTTCTGCCTTTGCGTGTCTTTGTTTGTGGGATGTGGGTAGCCCGTGGGTATTGCCAGCTCACTTGTCATATGTGTTTCATCACCAGAATGTCAGTTGGATCTTCTTTGTTCCTTCTCTGAGATCCCAACAGTACTGGAATAAACAAGGAGCCCAAATTCCCCAACGGAATCAATAAAGTATAGATTCAGCTTACTGTTCTTCAAGCGCTCTTCATCTGAGGGATGCTGTTTGGAAACTAGCCTGTGGGAAATATTGAACTGTACTTGAATGATTACTTGTTTCCTGCCAAATAGGAACAGGAAGGAGCAATACGCCATATATGACTCTATTTAACTCCACAGGGGTATGTGAACGTCAGTTCGATTTCAAAATAAACGTCAGTTTGATTTCAATGCAGAATTGTACTGTGTGTGTGTTTTTGTGTCCCGCTCTTGGGAGGGCATTGTTGTAAAAGGGTTGTTATGAGTATGGCTCTAAATCATGGGGGGAGGATGATCGGATTTGAAGGGAGGGGGAAGGAGAAATGAGATGGAAAGGGTTGAGGAGTGGGGCGCGCTGTCATATTTAGGCCCACATTCTTACCCCCCTTCTTTAGGTGAAAGGGCCCTAAGTAAGTGAGAGAGGGACACCAGCATTTGACGTGATGATGACACAAGCACACAGTTGTCTGTTTGCCAGCTGGACCTGTTGTATATCACTGCTGTTTACATTCGCATGCCTCAAACTGAGTTGTGCATACCAGCCTGTAGAGCAGAGACGCTCATATAGACTCACACACTCGGTCTAGATCTCATTCTGCCTGGCTACTGAATCTGAGCTATGCCTTTAGAAATCCTTTGAATGTTTGTCTGGAGATAGAACCAGGATAAAGGTATTTAAGGGTTTTTCTTTGGCTTTGGGTGCTTTTGTGTTCCAAGGGTTGATTTTAATTAAAATTACATTTAAATGTAAAAATAAATAAATAAATAAATAAAAAATGATTTGATTTCAACCTTGTATTTTAGTTATTATTATTATTTTTTTTTATCACATTAAAAATTCTTTGGCTCTGGCTTGACTGATTTTAACATGAAAATCCATCATAAAAATATAAATCATCATTTTGTATGAATTGTCAGCAAGGAAAAGACTTGAGATGAATTATGACATATGATGTTTGATTAAAAATATAAAGGTAAATGTTATACAGGTCATATATTGGGCCTTATTTCCAATCAAGCTATTATTTTGTCAATGCAGGCAAAGTGTGAGAATTTTATGTATAATTGAATAGAAATATAAATTAATGTGTACTTAAGATGCATAAAATGTTTAAAATGTCATTCCCACCATAGAATGGTATTAAACACAGTATCGTTTGAGATGTGGCAGAAATGGCAGTGCAGTGTGAATTTTCATTATTTATTTTCAGAAATAAAAGAAACAATGCCTTGTGATGCATGTATGTCCACTGTTGGACATTAATTGTGGGCAAATAACACAAAGAGAGAGTCCACACAGCTGGAAGTGAAGAAACAGCTAAAAAGGTTGCTTACTGGTAACCAAATTTAGGTTCACCAAAATCATTTTCTTGTCCTGTCCTAAGGCTTATTCACACCAAGTACAATAACTGTAATGATAACTATAGCTGTAAAGTTTTAATAATTATTCCAATTCTTTGAGAGTAGGGAAGTCCACACCACAGCTATAACAGTAGCAGCACTGAGCAACAACATCATTGGAATCACATTCAAAATGATTTTTCCAGCTAATGAATGATAAAAGCATTGACTGGCAGTCAGAATCCACCACATTTAAAGAGCTTGATCATTTAAAATGGCAGATGACATAATTGCTGTATTCTTATAATAGACAGAATGTTATTGCGCGTTGGTGTGGATGCTAATGTAGTTTTCGATTTAGTTATTGTTCTCGGTGTGAACAGGGCTTTACTGTTTTGGTCAAGCAGTGAAGCTAAGAATCCTCGTGACCACTCAACTCATGTCCACTCATTATTATCTCTTTATTTCTTAATTTGGGAAAGCCCTGAGATGAGCATGTGTTTTCACCAGCCTCTTGTTAAGCTCGTTAAAGATGAATCAAGTTGCTTTAGATGGAGGAATTTTCTTGGCAATGTTCCAGGAATACTCAGTGCGTCTTTGTTTGGCCTGTCAAACTCATCTCATCTCTTATGTCTGCTGACATGAGGAAAATCTCCCAAAGCGTGATGACTATAAGTAAGCACTGAAATATGTGTCAAATGAACATTTTACTGCTCAGGTTCAAAGCGGGGAGCTTTGCTGTTGGGAATACTGTCATATGAGCCCAGTGGCCTCTTGGTAGGGCATCAGACTTGGAGCTGAGGATTGTGGGTTTGAGCCCCATCTGGGTTGCCTTATAAGCTCAGCTGATCCTGCAGCTGAATGTGTATCAGTCTAAACTGCATTTCATTTTTAAAGCCTCTTCTTTCACACATGGTGCAGCCTAATGGCCAAGGATCGGGGTGTTAGCAGGAAGGTTTAAATGCAGTGTCAATTAAGGGCACATGTTGCTTGGGAGACATTAGAAATACATTTAAATGGCTCTGAACAGAAAGTGGCCATTAAAATAAGGGGTTCAAGGATCCCCAGAGATGGTTCTCTGTAAGTCTTTTATTCAGCAGGGATGCATTAAATGACCAAAAGTGAGAGTAAAGAGATTTATAATGTTACAGAATATTTTTATTTCAATGTACAAAGTCAGCATATCAGAATGATTTCTGAAGGATCACATGACGCTGAAGACTGGACTAATGGCTGCTGAAAATTCAGCTTTATCTTCACAGGAATAAATTCCATTTAAAACATATGAAACCAGAAGACAGTTATTTCAAATTTTAATAATACTTCACAATCTTTTTGATCAAAGAAATGCAGCCTTGCGCATAAGAGATTTCTTTTAAATGTATTATAAATACAATAAATTCTGGATTCCTTGGTCCTTGGTGTTAAAAAGTTTGAAAAACCCTGTTTTAAAAGAAAGTTAGTGAATTTGTGTGAAAGGGTCTAGACATAGCCTGCTTCATTGTGTTTCTCACTAGCTCTAGCCAGAACTAGACAGATATTGTTGCACACAAAGGCACCTGTTCCTTTCAGCTTGATGACAACCCTGTCATTAAAGTAGCACCATGTCTCTGACTGGTAGTCAATCACAGTAACCTCCCTCCCTTTTAAATTACATACAGCATCAGGATATACAACATCTAGTATCTCTGAGTGGTTTCTGTCATATAGCTTTCAATCAGACTAAGTACCCTTACTGAATGTGAGGAAGGAAAACAAAAAACAGATTTGAGTTGGGTTGTTTGGTTGGGTGTGTTAGAAAGAGAAAGATATATGTTTATGTACACTCAAATAAGTCTCTGTCAGTGCCTAACAACTCTCAACCTTATGTTCTGTTATTATCAGGAAACAAAAAAGAATGGAAATTACCGATAGTTGCATATTAGAAGAGCATTCGTGGAACCAAATGGAAGGAAAGGGAAAGGGAAAAGAAAATGAGCAGTTCAAGGAAAGACACATTTATATTAGAGAATAGATGGGAGAGAGAGAGAGATAGAGAGAGAAAATAAGAGCTTGCATAGTGCTCATGTTAAGTGATTTCCATTATTCATTAGAGCATGGCTTCAGGCTGCTGTGGTAAATGTCAGAAATAGAGATGACTTGCCTCAATCTTTCATTCATTCATTCATTCGTTCACTCGCACCAAAGACTTCTGTGTACTGTATTGAGGGTCTGACAGCTTTGAACACACTGGCAGTTTCTGTCCTCTGCCCACAAAGGCACAAAGCCAATCAGTGCCGCTTCAAAGGAGCCAAGCGGAAGCAGGACAGCCAATCACATTTCACGGCTTCCACTAGCCCCTTGATGTCCGTTCTCCAAATACGTGCATTCCTCCATTCCCCCATTCATCCCTTTATCTGCTGGTTGTAGAGGAGGAGGAGGTGACAGCGGAGCAGAGATTGTCTTATCAAGAGCATATCAAGGTCTCAGAGTCTCTGTCACAGACCCTTCATTAATTATAGCTGAGGAAAAAAACCTAATTCAAATAGAGCATATCCCATTCAGCTGAAAAGGCATCCAAGTGTTATAATTTGTTTGTATTAGTATGTTAGCATAAGTAAGCTGCTTTGCTCATAAATTATGAGGCATACAATCTCACTGTTCAATCTGACAACAATTTACTGCCTGTCTGCCAGTGTAATTCAAGCTTGGTGATTTGCCAAAGAGTCAGAGACATGATGCGCAACAGACAGTCTGTTAGTAATATCATTTCACTTTATCCCCATAAACATCTTTGTTAATATAAACTTTGCAGTGTTACATGAATCTGTGAGAAAACCCAACATCCACATTGAGAGTGGGGAACAGTATTATAGATACCCAGCTAAATATTTAAATATAGAACAATTAAATATTCATTGCATACATTTAACCTTCACAACTCATGTAGTGCTAATCTTAAGAACTTCTTAATGAGCTACTGATCAGGGCACAGTCCTCATGGATCACTTATTACAGTCATGTGACTCTTCCCAGTATGAATCTCTGATTTAATTAAAGTTATATGACTCTATCTTTCAGACTCTGTAGCTCTCAACAAAAGTCTTTAGTTTCTCACTGTTGTAAAAAGCGAACTACACCTCTAAAGTCATGTGTGTGTTAAAACACAAACTAGTAATAAGACCTTAAGAACACATTTAGGTTCAAGAGAAATTAATCATTCAGTACTGGTATACCAAATAGTGGAGCTTGGACATAGTAGAGAATGACAACAGATTTCAGTTGCAAAAGTGATACTCTAGATAAGTATATGAATTCTAATATAAAAATCCATTATTGTTTAATGGCTGGAGCTATTGTTCAGCATTTGAAATGGAATTAGTCTAATGCAGCTCTGCTTTTGTCTTCCGCAATCACCAGTGAAAGCAGTGGGGAAGAAAAGAGAAATTAAACCAGCAGTGAGCTATTCATTTTCAGAGCATAAATGAAAATGAGTCAGTTGAACTTTGACAGAATGTGTCTTTAAACTCTGAGGCAGTGGCTCCTCGTGGGATTCCATTAGCAAGAATAATGCCGGAGAGGGCTTCTTTTGTTAAGCCAGATCAATAGGAGGAAAATCAGTCTTCTCTGGTGATTTCATAGACATCTATTGGTCTCTGGATCTAGACTAATTTTTAGTTGCATGCGTCACTTTTATAATCTGGTTTAGAGGGACTACATAGCAGACATAATGTAGTTTTGAAGTTTAGGCGTTAGTGGATTTGCTTAAGGATCACTGACAATGATGGAGCTCAAATTTAACACGTTGAGCTGACCTTTGAAAGTGCCATCATCATAATCAATTGAATCTAATCCTCACCACATTATCAAGGCACAGGGTTTGTTTGCCTTGTACACCTCTACAACAGAATCAGGGATAATGGCTGACAGAACGTATTTAAGGCCAATGAGAGTAAACAATGCAGTGGCTGATCAATACAGATGTTCATCCTACTCTACATCTGCAGCTCATTTACCTGCCATGAGCAATATGATTCTCAGAGATTCATAATAATGTTTATAGAATCAGAGCATCTGAGGACCTGGTCTATATGCACAGTCATGGTGTTTTGGAAAGTGTGTTACTCTTTTTCTTGTCTACATCTGTGAAGTTTTTCAAAAGTATTTAAAATGATTTTTTTTTTGGAAATATGAATGTATTTTGATATTATTTTTAATTATATATATATATATATATATATATAAAAACTATAAATATATTTAAAATGTTTTAAAAATAATTAGGAGGAAGAGATATTAATACTTTTTTGATGGTTACTTGATGCTTTACTTGATTATATTTTTTGATTTTGTTTACATTTTTGTTTAAAATAATGGTATAAATGTATGTAAAAACTGTACAGTATGCATCCAACATGAATACATGCATTAGATTTTTAAAAAGATTTTTACTTTTCTCTATCTCAGACACTCTTAATTGCTATTGACCCAAATGCTAAATCCTCCAGCAGCTGCCAGCTGTGGCAATGTTGGCGGATTTTGTAGTATCACTATATCGCGCTGTTCCTTATGGAATACATGAAATGGCTTTAGCTTTTATCATCTGCCAGGATTCTGGCTGTTTTTTTGGCCTTATTAAAATTCACCTTTAATGCCGTTTTTCCACTTGGTTTGGCAAAACCGAAAATAGCCTGCTTCCTTTACAGGGCCCATCTGAGCATGTTTTATCTCAAATGGTGGGGAGAGGTACTTATTCAATTGTTTGTGGATCACTTGGCAAGTCAAGAAAGAGATTGAATAAAGAAAGGGATAGAAAGATGGGAAATAACTTTAGTGAAAATGAGCCAGCTAACAATATTTGCATAATTGGAATCGTTGCTGCCCTGCTATTGGATTAGCTAGTGAATATGCTAATGTCCAGGGATGGATGATGGAGGCGGGTCTTGTGCCTTATCGCTCTCCTACAAGCCCCCCGAAGATGATGAACCTCGGTCCCGTGCAGCAGATTAGGGCACTTCAAACAGTGCAGGGGTCCCCAGGGAGTAACGTGTTCAGATTTCAGAGCAAATTAACAGACATCAAACAAGCTGGACAAGATGCTGGATCAAAGGAGCGTCAGCGTAGCAGCTTTTGTAGTGTCACCAGTGACTGTGCCCTTCTGCGCTTGTCCTGCACTGTTCTTCATCCATTCGTTCACCTTTCTTTTTCTTTCTTTCTTTCTTTCTTTCTTTCTTTCTTTCTTTGACAGACAAACTTTTATATTTTAATCCCATCTGAAACAAACATATCTGTTTTTTTAACATCTAATCTAAATTAAGCCTACAGTACTCTTTTTAAGCTACATCATTGTAGGTTTAATGGACTAAGCTTAAATTTACAGTAAAAGAATACTAATATATGGAAGTGCACATAGTGTCATGCACGCAATTACAAAGCACCGTCATGGTAACAACTTAACAACAATTTTACATAAGATGTAACATAAAACATAAAAAAAGCTAGGAAAATAATTCAAATTCAGTAATAATTCAATCAGAAACCATCAAATAAAAAAGCGTAGTACAGGGAATTCTGGAAATGTCAATTATGTTTTTTTGGCTGGTAAAAAATTATACGTTTTTAAAGCATTTTTTTTTTTTTTTTTACCTTAGTTATGTAACATATCTAAAGCTAAAATGTTTACAAAGCTGAATTTTGCCAAGACCTTTTTGGCAACTTTTTGGGTAAAATAACAGTACTGTTGACATCCCATGCTATTTAAAATACAAAGTAAATTAATAATAAAGAGAGACTGCTTGTTTATTTCACTGGGGTTTTTATAACCTCATAATTCTTTATTCCTCATCCAGATTACACACACTCCCACTTTAGTAAAAATGTAGACATCTTGATTCTGTCCAATTCAGTAAATAAAATGACAGAAATTCTTCATTAAAAATGAGTAACTCTAACATCATGTATGAAATGAATCCCACCCAAACAGCGCTTAGGCTATGTACTTTGCTAGTCCCCAGATATCAGTCCCTTTTCTTTGTATCTCAAAATCATTCTTGCTTCTTTTGACTGTGGGGCAAGGTGAGAGATGGCACAGGGGGGTATTTGGGTAATGTGTGGGTGTAAGAGGAAGGGGAGGGGTCTTTTTCTAGTTGCTGAGCACAATCTTGACCTCCAGCTATGCTCTGAAGTGCGGCTAATTTCACCCCTTGACACACAGCAGTCTGAATCTGCCCTGCTCAAAGCTCAACTGAGCTTAGTGGTCTTAAGATGCTAACAAAGACAGCTGTGGCCAGAAGCTGCTTCACCAGCAACAGTAATAGTGAGATCGCAATATGATGTTTGGTATGTTGAGTGATAATAGTAGGAAATTCTTGGGTTTAACGTCACAAAAAACGTACTTATCATTGAAGTAACAAGGTGATACCTCAGAGCTTTTGCTAATATTTTGGGAGCTGTTTACAATATCAACTTTATACCACAGTGTAAAAAGTGGTAACCTGAAATTGTTTCGTTAAAGATCTGATCTTACCCTCAAATTTAGCTGTCGGCGCTAATAGCCTTGTGGGCAGTGCACCGACATACAGTGCCATTGCGCTACAGGCATCCCGAGTTCGAATTTTTTCATGTCCAACAACTATACCATAGTATCATGTCCAAAAACCAGACGATGTGCCATGTTTTGTTATTATGATGATATTTTACAAAATTTAGCAAAATGTCTTACTCCTTTAAAGGGATAGTTCATCCAAAAATGAAAATTCTGTCATTAATTACTCAACTTCATGTCGTTCCAAACCTGTAAGAACTTTGTTCATCTTCAGAACACAAATTAAGATATTTTTGATGAAACCCGAGAGCTCTCTGACCCTTCATAGAGAGCAACGCAACTGACAACTAACAGAAAGGTAGTAAGGACATCGTTAAAATAGTCCATGTGACATCAGTGGTTCAACCTTAATTTTATGAAGCTACAAGAATACTTTTTGTGTGCAAAGAAAATAAAAATGACTTTATTCAACAATTTCTTCTCTTCTGTGCCAGAATTCGACACGTATGCATCGTGCACTCTCCTGGCTGACATGGAAAATAAGAAATTGTTGAATAAAGTAGTTATTTTTGTTTTCTTTGTGCACAAAAAGTATTCTCGTAGCTTCATAAAATTACGATTGAACCACTGATGTCACATGAACTGTTTTAACTATGTCCTTACTACCTTTCTGGGCCTTGAACGTGTCAGTTGTGTTGCTGTCTATGGAAGGTCAGAAAGCTCTCGGATTTCATCAAAAATATCTTAATTTGTTTTATGGATTTGGAATGACATGAGGGTGAGTAATTAATGACAGAATTTTCATTTTTGGGTGAACTATCCCTTTCAAGTGATAAATTTCAGTCCTCAATTGAACAATTTAAGAATAAATATTTAATAGCAGAAAAAAAATATATACATAAAAATAGTATTTTGAACATTTTTGCAGTGAGATCATTATTGAGGTCATTTTGAGAGAGAAAAACACCATTAAGGCTTAGGATGACAGTCACAAGATTGTGTGTAATAGTGGTCAAGCTTGTTAGTTTCTGCTCGGCTACTGTGACATTGCATTTAGCCTGTGGCCTGTTGTAAAGCAGACTTCACACAGAATACTTCGTCTGCTGCGTTTCCGTGGCAACTGGGCAGAAATGTACATGGCTCTTCCCCTTATCGCCGGACGACACTCCTATTCCTGCCCCAGGACAAACCACATCCCCTCAAATTATTATATCCATATAGACACACGCATTATGTATGTAAAGGCCCGCATAACTACAGTTTTTTTTTTAAATCTATAGCTAACATCCTGCTGCAATGACACATACACATACAAATACTTGATTAAATTCACATGGACCTTTTGCCACGTTTTTTAAAAGTACATACATTTGCTTTTATTAGTAATATTGATGGCACAATTATATTTTTTTTGAAAGAAATTTATATTTTTATTCAGCAAGGGCACATGAAATTGATCAAAAGTGACATTAAAGACATTTATAATGATACAAAAGGTCTCTCTCTAAATAAATGTTGTTCTTTCTATTCATCAAAGAATGTATCAGAGTTTAAATAAAAAATATCAAGCACTTGTTTTCAACTGTTTTCAACACTGATGATAATGTTGAATAAAGAATGATGAAAAAAGGTTTCTTGAGCAGAAAAATCATCATATTAGAATGATTTCTGAAAGATCATGCAACACTGAAGACTAATGATGCTGAAAATTCAGATTTGTCATCAGAGAAATAAAATACATTTTTCTTTATTAAAATAGAAAACTGTTATTTTAAATTGCAATAATATTTTACGATATTACTGTTTTACATAACTTTAAAAAATCATACTGCCTCTAAATTTTGAACGGTAGTGTACGAACAATGCACTGAACCTAAAAATTACACATTTACTGCTTTGTGCATTGAATTCATACATACACAAAGTACACATTCACAACTCACCTTGTGTCTTTGTTCTTATGCAGTGTTCATATCCTGTCTGGGAAGACTTCAGTGCCAAGGCCACCAAACTGCACTCTCAACTCCGGTAAGTTCAGTCTCCGGCTCACATCCCCACCTGTCAAGTGAGGAGGGTTTTATTGAATGCTGAGAAAAGACATCATCATCAATTTATCCCATTGCTTTTCAGAACCACGGTTTTAGCAGCAGTGGCATTTCTGGACGCCTTTCAGAAGGTGGCGGACATGGCAACCAACACAAGAGGTAGGCATGATCAGGGATGTGTGAGAGCATGTGTGTGTGATTGAGTGTGTTTTTGCTTTCTGTCCAGCATGCAGGGATATGTATATCCCACTATGAGGGTTATGCATTGGAAAAAACACTACTATAGAGAGAAAGATTACTGTGTCCAAAACCAAGGATTATAGAAGGTACAGAGCCAGACCCTCTAGATTTAATGCTCTCATCTGGCAAACAATGAGTGTGAGGATGTCTTTGTGTTAATGTTCCTAGTCGTTATTTTTATGAATGTATTGGTTCGATTTTATCAGCAGATAATTAAACAACTATATTATTCATCTTCATCTCTGGTGAGTTTTGAACAGTCTGTTCACATGGCAGAAATAAGCGGATGTTGTAAATCTTTGACAATAATGGATAAATGAGAGGGAACAAAGACGTGCCTCATAGCTGTAGAGAGGCTTGCTGGGTGTTTTGGGTTATTTATGGCATGGTGCTTTAGTAATGATTTGACAGAGTCAAGATCTTCAAGGAGAATCGACTGATGAAAATAATGTTATTAGGAAATAAACCACCAGTCTCATTATGATTATATTACTGTATTGGGCTTTTTTTCTCTTTGTCTGGGGATTTGGATTTTTTTTTGTTTCATCTCATCTTGTGGCCTGCCTAAGGTAAAGAGTGTGTTTGAAGGAGTATGATGATCTGAATTATTATGGGTTCATGTGGGCATGTTGTGTTTTTAATGAGCTGATGGAGCTGGGAGCCTTCCTTTGTGGCTTGTAAAAGCAGTGAGGATCTCATCCGACCCCAACTGTGACTCATAGGCGACTGTTTTAGATGGAGGCTTTTGGGGTGCAAAAACCAAAAGGGAAGCTTTAAGAGAGAGTGAGAACAATTAACAAAAGGAACAATAAAAAGTCACAAGGCTATAAGAAAATGAGAGCATATTTTATTACAACAATTATTATTCACTCCATCTTGTAGCTGTATACTGTGAACCAAATGTTTTGTTTTATTTTATTTTATTTTGTTTTGTTTTGTTTTGCACAGCCATGACCTGTGTGAGACTGTTTTGAGACTGGATTTTGTTCATTATATTTATTATATTTAACTTATTGTGACACAATTTCACAATTGGAATCAATACAATAATTTAAGCTAAAATATTTTTTAATTTTATGTATTTATTTTTTGAAGTATTATTGCTATTAATTAGAATTATTAGACTTAAGAGTTGAGTCCTTAAAGAACAAAACACAGACCAGTTGCCTTGGACAGATAAATGTCCTTTTGTCTCATGCAGTGTTTACATTTTTTCATTGTTCTCTTTTAATTTTCTCTCAGCGTGAATTAAATTTATAGACTGCAAAATTCTTGCAGTGTTCTCTTTTCAATCTATTCTCAATTCTATTCTCAATCAGTGTATTATTTAATAATTTCTTAAAATGCGTAATTTGTTATTATTCCAAATGCATATTTTGACTAATTTTAAGCATTAATTCTACAAAATATATCATTTTATGTCTTTTTATATATATCTGGTCAATTCGCATCACTGTTGTTCACTGTTGTCTCATTGCGCTGACCAGTAAATTACAGTTTGTATAAATTATGGATGACAGTAAAGTTATTTAGTTCAGAGCTGGTGTCTTGGATGTAGGTCAGATGCTGCATCACACTCATTATTTCTTTAACAGTTTTAGTGATTTGATATGCAAGCCTTTGAGTCAAATTTGATTTCCTCTGTTGTGATTTAGACATGCATCAGCCATAGCCCGCATCCAGCCTTTGGCTCAGAATAAAGAGACTGACTGTAGCTGAAAGGATGACAACAGCTTTCACAGTTTTACATTTCAGAATGATATAAGCACAATTTTATATTTCATCAGCCAATAGAAGGGGATTAGCATGATATGGAGTAGATAAAAATGGAGTAGATAACCTGGGGCTTGAGCTCATGGCACTGGTCAGGGCTCTTTAGCACAGGTCTCTCTAAGGGAAAGTGGGGTCACATACTGCTCAGTGATCATGTGACCTGATTGATGTGAATTTGTTGAATGCCAAAGGGAGGGCGGCCGCCAAGGTCCGACACACCTCATAGACGTGCCCTGGAACGACTTCAAAGAGACAGAGAGACATAGTCTATGGATCAAACAGCGTGTGGACCACAGGGCTGCTGGAAGACAAAAATTGAGAGTTGGGGATATTTTAAGGCAGAAAGAGAAACAAAAGAAGTAAATGAGGGCATGGTTGGAGTGCTGTGTATCTTGATAGAAGTCAAGTGAACTCTGATTGGATGATGTATCATAATGTATTTAATGCATAATGTCATCAGACTACCGGGAATGTTATGAGTGAAGGGTATTTCTTAACCATTCCTCTATCCATTATCAAACCTAATTCTGAAAAAAAGTGTATCTCATAGTCAAAACCTAGGCTCATTGGAAAAACGTGCTTCTACCTACATTTCTTTTTTTCAAAACTTGAAAAATGCACCTATATACAGTTTACAGGTGAATCGAACACTTAGTGGCAGTAAAATACCAATAACGTTTATTACTTTTCACACAAATTATGATTACCATAGTGGATGATTTGTAAATTTATACATTTTGATGTTTGCATCACATATCCATTTCCAAATGCACTGCTTTTCTGATGTAAACTTGCTCAGTAGCTTACCTGGTACAAGTTTTGCACTTGTAATGTGGAGTCTGTGAAACACAAGTCATGATAAAAGAACTCAAAGACTTAAAATAGCTCAAATGGTTACATGGTTGCTTCAGCAGATTATTATTTTTTATCTTATGTTTGTTTTGGTTAAGTTTAGGTTCATGTTTTGTGCAGGTGGTATGTCATTTTCAAACGTGAAGGAGCGTTAATGTTTTAGTGCCACTCACTGGACATTTACAGTAATTTGCAAACTGCCATGATACTGTACGTACAACAACCAACATAAAACATTGCCAGTTTCACCTTCATCTGTTTTGGATAAAACATAACACGCTTATCCCACCACTCACTGCATATTTCACTTTCAAAGTGTTGCGAAACAAGCAAAAAGCAATGTAATATCATTTTGCAGAAATGCCACCACAGGCACATTTTTCCAATGAGCATGGGTTGCATATTCATGTTTAGCTGGTAAGGTTTATGTTTGGGAGACAAGTTTCACCCCCTCCCCATCACAGCGGCACAGACTGCCACGATGGAAAGAGGAGGGGAAGGCACTGAACCGCAGTGAAACGGAAGCAAACACACACACACACACACACACACACACACGTCTGGTTTGCTATCCTTGTGGGGACTCTCCATAGGCGTAATGGTTTTTCTGCTGTACAGACCGT
>JAFVLL020011614.1:0-18669 GCA_021397915.2 Tor tambroides
ACAGGGGTGAGTTGATGGCAAAAGGGGCATGGGAAGTGCTGAAGTTGAGGTTGTAGAGAGCCAATACAGTCATAATCCGGGCATTGAAATGCTACATTGGCCAAAGAGGGAAAATATCAGCATTGAGTCATTGTTTAACGCGTTTGCGCCATGGAAAACATCTTTTATGAGATTTTAGATAAAGATCATTATAGATAATTATCTCACCAGCTGGCTCGTGCGCACTTCACTTTCTGAAGGCTCTGTTTACTCTGCTGGCAGCATTATTTGCGGTGTAAAAGTGCTTTCTTTCGACCCAGGTTTCCGAGAGAGTGCCTTCTCGCTGTCGCTGCTGGCTGCAGGTGTCGTGCACTCGGTGGCTTCGGCCTGCAGCCTCGGTAAGTTGCGTGGGTGTGGCTGCGAGGCTAAACGTCGCCTGGATGATGACAAAATCCGGCTCAAGTTAACCCAGCTCCAGCTTCAGACTTTCCAGAGGAGTGGGGTGTCTATAGCAGGTGCAGGAGAGAATACACCTGAGTTTGGATCACTCCATGGCAGCCTGCCGGCCAATCTGCACTCGTCCCACCCCATCAGTCTCCTCAAACCGCTGCCGGATGAGGTCACGCCGCTGCAGGACACCTGGGAGTGGGGAGGCTGCAGTCACGATGTCCGTCTTGGCGTACGGTTCTCTAGGGATTGGTTGGATTCCAGAGGATCTCCTCGAGATATACACGCTCGGATGAGGATTCATAATAATAGAGTGGGCAGACAGGTGTGGTTTTATGTCTTCAAATCTAATAATCTGTATGGCAACTGTGTCCTAAACAGGTTTGACATGATAAAACACTATTTTTCCCTGTACATTGGTGTTTTAAATTATTCACCTGCTTGGCTTTCTTTTATGCAGACATGCACAGGTTAGCCACGCCCACAGCAAAATCTCATTGGTCCAAAATTCCCCTCCACAAACTCTCACTGTTAAAAGATTAAATATCTTCAGACTGGGTGTGATTGTGTATCAGTGACATAACACTCATTTTTATCGATTAATTTATCAAAAAAAAAACAAAAAAAAAACAAATTCAATTTATACATTAAGTAAATTGAATACACCTTATATATGCATTTTTAAAAAAATTTAATTAAATTTTTAATAATTTTAAGTTCTGAATTAAAATTCATGTTTATTTTTGTTTTCAATTTAATTACTTATTAATTTATTTGGAGGGACAGAGTGTCAAAAATGTTTCGGTGATACAACTTGTATCACATGAGGTGCGACTCCTCAGATGTAATGATATTTATTTATTATTAATTCATAATATATGAAAACTTTATTAATTTAAAGAGACATTTTTGAAAATTATGATTAAGCTGTGTACAGTCTCATGTATATAGGATTTTTTTTTAAACACAGTCATTAAATTTAAACTTTTATTGAAAATTATTTGTTTTTTTATTTTTCAAAACAATATGAAACCAACATGGGTACAAGAATATGGATTTATACGTCATTGACCCATTTTTCAGTTAGCTACCTCATTGATGATAGATAGATAGATAGACCATAGATAGATAAATATACCATAGACAGATATACCATAGATAGATATATAGATATACAGATATACCACATTCTTTTCATTATGTGTTTGACCTTAACAGATAGTTACTGACAACATGAGAAGAAAGTGCAAGTGTCATGGCACATCAGGCAGTTGCCAGTTCAAGACCTGCTGGTATGTTTCTCCTGAATTCCGGCTCGTGGGATCACTGCTACAGGAGAAATTTATGACTGCCATCTTCATAAACTCTCAGAACAAGAACAACGGAGTATTCAACTCTCGAACTGTTGAGAGCCCCGGCTCGGATCAGCTCAGAGGCCGGCGGCAGAACATTTCCCGTGAGTTAGTGTACTTCGAGAAGTCGCCCGACTTCTGCGATCGTGAGCCCGCAGTGGATTCGCCGGGAACGCAGGGGCGCATCTGCAACAAGAGCAGCCCCAGCATGGACGGTTGCGGGTCGCTGTGCTGTGGCCGAGGACACAACATCCTCAAACAGGCACGCAGCGAACGGTGTCACTGCCGCTTCCACTGGTGCTGCTACGTGCTCTGTGAGGAGTGCAGGGTTACGGAATGGGTTAATGTGTGCAAGTAACCATCCCATTTTGATCCAAATCCCCATTTCTTTTTTGGACCGAGAGACAACAACCTGTGACTGCCTGTGTTTTGCTCTCCTACAGTGTGTCTGTTTATTCATTTCTCTCCTTCTTTTAACCTTCGTCATCTGGGATCCATTTGCGTTGTGTTGCTGTTGTTATGTTCAAAATGCCAAGTCAGAGATTGAGGAGGAGGTGACTCATGTCATTTGTCTTTTTTTCCTCACTTGGAATCTTCAGCCTCCAGAACCAAGCAAATGGCCCGAACGCCATCTGCACTCCTCCAAATAACAAGGCACAACAGCAGGAACAAATTATTCCTGAGAAATATCGGCACTGCTACGGTCTACCTTTTTTTTTTTTCATTTAAAAAGTGCACTTAATGTATATTCCTTACCTTGGCAAAATGTTTGAGAAGTTTATGTTGTAACCGTTCTTGATGGTGAAATACCATCCTAGTAGGGCTGAGGTTTCTAAAACACTGTATCTTGCAGTATTATGGTCTTTGCCTACATTGATCATGAAGAATCAATGGCTGTGATAAGTGAAGGGAACATCTCGGTGTCTTTTTTGAGGTTTCATAAGACGTTGTAGAGAAACTCTCCCAAGTCTGGAGCGAATCTTGGCCATCGACTGAGAATGTGCCTTGCGTAGGGGTCTGAGTTTAGTTGGTTTTTATGAAAACCAGGACAATTGTGAAGTTGATATGCTGTGTAACCCCATCCTAACCTTTATAGAGACAGACCAATCAGAGAACGGAGATGGATAGAGTGAAGGAACGACTGGAGAACACTTGCGCCTCCCGTGGATTTTTTGCAGCTGATTAAAAACAGTCACATCTCATCTCATACTGCTGAACAATATTGGATGCCAGATGCCTTTGATGCAAGAATGGAAGACATTCATACTCTCAAGTCCGGGGTTAAACTGTATTTAAACAGCTCCCATTGCAATCATATTACAGTGAATTTGATGTATGCTGTAGCCTCTTCTGCCCACCCCATAACCCCCAAAACTCCCAGTGCACACAAACACAGCACTCCCCCCCCCATACAGCACTCCACCCTATAATCTGGTGTGCAGCTGCAAGCATCTGCTCCACTCCCTCTCTCTTTTCCTAACCACTGAATTGATAAACACATCGATCATAAAGCCACTGACACACGGTGGACCGTGTGAAGCGACATGGGGACAGAGTTTCCTTTGCATCTGGACGAGGTCTGGGCAGGCACGTGCTTAATGACTGTTTAAAATATAATATGAACAGGCATTTTAATAAATATACTGATGCATGAGAATGAGCACCATGTTAGGAGGAATAAGCCCTATACTGTAATTATTAGAGCATTTCGATTTTTGCATGTCATGATTTCTTGTAATATTCTGTTTAATCATACGATCTTTACTCTATACAGAGTGATCTTTTGCTTCACTGCTGATAATCTGGCATCCAACTACTGAGTAATTTGGCAGCCTGAAGAAATCAGCTAGTTGCTGCCAAGTTTTGTAATTTGGCAGCATCTAGCAGGTTACTTATTCATTAGGTTCAGTCATAGCTGAATAATTAATCACAATATGGAAATGTGCTTCCAGACACTTCCAGCAACAGATCCTTCAGTCGTAAATTATCACATAATACACATTTCTGGAGGAAACTTCTTCAAAATGTTCACTGATTATTGAGATATGAGACTAAACATGCAGGCTACCACAATTTTGCGTACAACAATTTTGCCTGCCAACTTTACCAGAGTAACAACATTTCCGATTTTATATGATTTAGAGATCACGAGAATGTTCTTTGCACAAATGTACAATTTCATTTATTCTAATTTTTAACAAACTTGTTAGGACAGCGATATCACTTGTCAATTGAAATGTATATTAAACTGAATAAAAACAGAAATATAAATATGTATAACACATAAACCTTAACCACCTGTGTGTAGCCTACATAAACATATTTTTGTGTGCTTATATTTATTATAAATACATTATATGAAATTTTAGATAATACAAAGTAAGGTATCTATTGTAGGTAAATTCGTAATAATCTTGCTCATTTCTAGAGATCGAACAATCTGATTCATACAGACCACCGCTTGCATGAGTTTCATTCATTGACATTTTGAAATGCATATACCAGGATGCTCTTCGATGGTATCGCGAGATCTTTAACACTCTCCTGCTTATTCTGCTGGTATCGCGAGAGCGGAGTGACTTGCGTGAAATTATCCGTTGTTGGTCTCCGAGGTGAGTAGGGGATGTTGCAAGGCGTGAAAAAATATGGTGTAATTTCGTCTAAAATAGATTAGACATTATTGGCATGTTGATATATGTTAAATATTATTGAGATTAAATAGCGGAGCAATTTAGAATTTGTCAATATGCAGGTCGGCTCTTGCTGCTATATGGTATCTCTACGTCGTGACAAGACGTTTAAACAGTATCACTGCCTGATGTGACATGCGCCGGTTTATCATGAGAAGGCATTTCTTTCTTATGAATGATAAAACGGGATGCGAACATCTCTTGCGTATTCATTAGCAGCCCACCTAGGCTATGTGTAGGCTGATATTAAAAATAATTTTTCATATCATGTTTTTCTGATCCTAAATGATTGTTTCCATTTGCCAGTGTGTTAAAGCCGGCTGATTCTGAAAGCTGAATGTGATCAGATCTGGGCTTCAGTAGCCTAGTTCTGTTGGATTTAAATTGATAAAAATCAACAGTCTCAGATTTTCTTTCATTTGCATACTATACTCATGATGTAGATGTCATCACCGTTTTATGGAGGATGAGGAATCTTTCTTCCTTACAGACACATTAAAAGAGTCACATCTCATGAATCTGTCCACGGACACATCTCATTCTGTCAGTAAGCACCTAAAATAAAGCAATACTTCATTAGTTATTCTAATATAGGTGTTTTAAATTTTGTATTTTGGAAAGCAATCATCATATACTGGACTGGGAAGTCCAGTAGATTTGTATTTTATATTACTGACTGATTTGTGTGTCTGTGTGTGTGTCTGTACCTACTTAACCATATTTTGGGGACAAATTTGTACCCAAAAATGAGGTAAACCTGACAAAATCTCCAAAAACGTCCCTTTGGGGACGTCCTCATTTGTAAAACGGGTTTAAAAATAAACTAAACAAAGTTTTTTTGAGAAAGTAAAAATGCAGAAAGTTTCCTGTAAGGGGTAGGTTTAGGTGTAGGGTTGGTGTAGAGCGATAGAAAATACCGTTTGTACAATATAAAAACCATTACGCCTATGGAATGTCCCCATTTAGATAGCTGTGTGTGTGTGTAAGTATATTGTTCTTGACTCAATGTTCTGTACACATTTATTTAATCAGTGCATGATGACAGTTATGAATCATCTGAGATGAATTTGCAGACTAGCACTCTCACTCTACTGCTAGATCAAGATGACCTTACATTAACATGATATCACTGATATGTTCATGTGCTCTGGCTCTTTTTAAGGTTTACATTTGTTTTGCAGATTGTTGTATCTTCTATATTTTTCCAAATGCAAAGTAAGCTTTATAAAGTAAAGTGTGCATATTGTTTTTCTCTACTGCTGTGTTAAAAAAAGAAATTCTGTCAGTATTTACTCACCTGATGTTTCATGTAGCCTACTCTGAAATGTGGTGCTTTCTGTGAAAGAAATATTATATTTTTTGATTTTGTCCAGCCACAGACTGTAAAGATCATAGATGTATTCTGGAAGATTTAAAAAGAAGAACATTGGCATATTTGTAATGAATTAAGATGTTACAGAGTTGTAGCAAGTGCTCTTTTTGAAAGGGTCAGTGTTTTAATTGGAGGTAGGACAGTTGCCTGTGTCTATTAAAAAAAAAATGACCATAGATGTTCTCTTTTTATGTTGGTAAAGGCTAACCAGCTATCATGGGGAACATTTTTGGCAACCTTTTGAAGAGTCTTATTGGGAAAAAGGAGATGCGTATTTTGATGGTCGGGCTTGATGCAGCTGGGAAGACCACAATCTTGTACAAACTGAAGCTGGGAGAGATAGTGACTACCATTCCTACTATTGGTGAAGCACATTTTTTGACTTTAAATGTTTAATCCCTTGATTAATATTGTATTATTTCCCTCTTACATAGAGACAAAGGTCTTGATGTCATGTTTTAAGAGTCTGGCCTCTCTGTAATTTTTGTGCTATTGTGTTTTCTTGTTACTAGGTTTTAACGTGGAGACTGTTGAGTACAAAAATATCAGTTTTACAGTGTGGGATGTTGGTGGCCAGGACAAAATCCGACCTCTGTGGCGTCACTACTTCCAGAACACACAAGGTGAGAAGAAGACTCATACACACACACACACACACACACACACACACTCACTCACTAAAAAAAAACAGGATTTTGTGTCAAACTGAGCCATGATAAATAGCCAACAGTTTATGTCAACCTACTGGTATTTAAAAGGAAGAACATATATATTTATACCTTTCCGATATATATTTATATCTTTTTAAGTTTTGAGTTGGTTCCATTTTGTTTTTTTGTTTTTATTTTTTTACCTACCTTTTTTTGAGAGAAATCTCATATTCTCACCAAGGCTTCATTTATTTGATCAAAATTACTGTAAAATACTTAAAATTGTAAAATATTACAGTTCAAAATAGCTGTTTTCTGTTGTAATACGTTCAAAAATGTGATTAATTCCTGTGATGGTAAAGCTGAATTTTCAGCAGCCATTTCTCATATCATGTGATCCTTCAGAAGTCATTCTAATATATTTGCTGCTCATGAAACATTTCTTATCAATGTTAAAAACAGTTGTGCTGCTTATTTTTGTGGAAGCTGTGATACTTTTTTCAGAATTCTTTGATGTATAGAAAGTTTAAAAAATAACATTTATTTGAAATAGAAATGATTTGTAGTATTATAAATGTCTTTACTGTCAGTTTTAATCAATTTACGGTGCCCTTGCTGATTAAAAATATTAAAAATGTACTGACCCCAAACTTATTTTAATAGGGAATACATCAACACGTTAAAGAAAACAGTACTTGTCAAGTTTCATCATTCGATCTTTAATCTTATTAAATTTAGCATTGAAATTAGAATTAAGATCTCATATTGAGGTCCACGAGGGTCTTTATTTTCCCCTCTTATTAATTACTACCTCTCTATAACTGTCACCGTGCACACACGAGGGAGGATACAGGAACACGAAGACAAGGAATAAACTCAAATAATAATCTTTAATGTTGACATCAAGGCAGGGCAAGACAAGGCAAGGCTGACATAGACAGGAACACCGGGAGTAACGAGTAGACCAGACAACACGAAACTGAACAGGCATGAACTAATATACACAGGCTAATTACAAACACAGCTGGACAGACTTAACTAATAATCACATGAAACAAGGACAGGAAACAAACCAAATATGGACACAAGAGGCAGGAACACATGACACACACGACAGAACCCTGACAATAACAACATTTGACATCATTTCTCATGTATTTTGAAGGTCTGATCTTTGTGGTGGACAGCAATGACCGTGAGCGAGTGAATGAAGGCAGAGAAGAGCTGATGAGGATGCTGGCTGAGGATGAACTCAGAGACGCTGTACTCCTCGTCTTTGCCAATAAGCAGGCAAGAACTTCCTCATTCATCTGCTGTGTTCTTCAAATCAGAAACAGTTCATTGATGTTAGCATTGCATCTGCTGTCTACTAATTTCAAATCAGCCCTAGTATGTGCATCAGTTTCGGTAATATATGTATCGATTTGTTGAAGATGGAAACATAGCTGCTGTAACAGTATGTATGGTTGTAGTTCATTAGTTAGAAAGGATTGAAAGGAGATAATTGTTTGACATCCAGACATTTATAGTATTTATACAATTTAAAGAAGAGATAATTTTGTAATCTCATGGGGCTTAAAAGAGATTGAATATCATCTGCATAGCAGTGATAACATATACCTTGAAAAGTACTTATCAATTACCCCAGAGGCAGCAAATACAAAGCAAAAAGCAACGAGGCCAAAACAGAACCCTGGGGAACCCCACAGGAGAGAGATGCTGTAGATGAGGCATAGTTTTGAACTCTAATAAGACAGATTCTGTCAATAAGACAGAAAATGTTCCTCAGTCTAGTTTGTACGTTTTGCCTCGTCTTCCAGATGGCAGAGTTGAAAGCAGGCTATTTTTGGGCTGAATGGGCTCTCTCATAATTTGGAGAACTCATTGCCGGCAGTGGTTGTTGAGGTCTGCCACTGATGTGTTGAGCAGTTTTGACCACCCGCTGAAGGTCTCTCTGATCTGATGATGTGCAGCTGCCGTATCTTAGTGAGAAGCAGAAGGTCATGATGCTCCCAACACCGAATCTGTAAAAGATCTCAAGAGAAATGGAGGATTTCGGTGCATGCAGGAATTATAGACTCTGGTTCCAGGAAAATGAGTTCAGGAACTATGGGAAATCCTCAATGATGAGGGCATGCAGTATGTATATAAATAGTAAGATATGTAGTTGTGTCTGTTTCTGTCTCACTCTCCAGGATCTGCCAAATGCCATGAATGCTGCAGAAATCACAGATAAGCTGGGTCTCCACTCCCTGCGCCATCGTAACTGGTACATCCAGGCCACTTGTGCCACCAGCGGAGACGGTTTATATGAGGGTCTGGACTGGCTGGCCAACCAGCTCAAGAACAAGAAATGAGGCAGACCGGATCCAAGAGGAACCGGTGTGGGCGAGGAATCACCTGAGTGACAGCTCATCAGGGAGCACTAGTGGATTCCAAGTTTCTTTCATTCTGTTTACAAGCTGAGACCAACAGGAGCTGGGTCATTTCAGACAGTGTAACCCCTCACTATGTCCCACTTAACAGATCTGTGAGATGATTGGGGAAGCACCCATGATTCATATTCATATTTACTAGTGAAGATAGACATGTTTTGCTATTCTCGTGTGATTCAAACATCTCAGTTTCTCGTGTCTCTACACTGTAAATGTATAAAAGACATTACCGGGGAGTGAATGAAAAGCTTTTACTTATATTAATACTGTGGGAGTAACTCTTAAATGCAGGTCATTTAAACTATATTAACTGCACTGATAGATGAGAAACCTGTTGATTCAGTTTCCTGAAATGTTTAAATAAAATCAAGTGAAATGTTATTCAGAAAACAATGAAGAAACATGTTGTGTTTTTTGCTACAGTGGTGTTGTTTTGCTACTGAAAATTAAATATGCATTGTGATTTATTATTAGTATATCAGCCAGACTTCATGACTGTCAAAGATTATGCTCTTATTGCTTATATTCACCAGTGTCTCTGCACAGGTTGCTGAGCAAGCTTTGGTTAGTGCTGTTGTATGTAAATAGATAGATGATCTCTTGTCTCGGCATGCATAGTTTGCAACGATTAAATAGCACATTGTTCTGTGTACAAGAACTGTTTCTTTTGTGCTGATATTGTTCACTACCCAAGCTGCTGTTTTGTTGTGTAGCTAAATGAGTTTGTTTCACTGACTGTATCCGCTGGTCTTGCATGCTGTTCGTCTGTGTCGTGCCGTGTAGACATGCTCATTGATTGTGTCATTGCATTCGTGTTAGTGATTTTTTTTTTTTTTTTTGCTGGTGTTGCATGGGCAGATCTGAGGAGCTGAACAAGAGTAGATCCCTATAGCCCTGTGACTGGAAAGAGTGTCGAAGAGACTTTACAGTAGACGCAGGTACTAATAGACTCAAATATCTATGGTTGTGTGTATGCTCATGAATGAAGTATGTTTATAAATTACACGCTTAATAAAGTATGCACTTAGATTATTTAATGTGAATATCTATTATTTCTTGTAGTCCTGTGTCCATACATTTTTTTTTGTCCATACATCTATGTTCCTTGCATTGAAATGCTATGGAAAAATTTTATTCATTCTGCAAACATTAAAATCATGTTGTCTAAAAAACTTTTTAGATGTTTTTTTTTCAACTTTGCATCTGCACAGTCATTTCCATTATCCATACGTCCATCTGTCCGTTAGCTTGACTTTAGCTCGTTTCTAGTTAACTAAAACATAAACCATTAAAAATCATTGTTAATTCTAATAATTTAGAAATTTCGTCTTGCAGCTAACTGAAATAAGTATTGAAGTTAATAAAAGCTTAAATAATTAAGCTAGTTAAAAACTAATAAAATAACAAAAGCACATTACAAAATTATTAAAACAAACTGAAATTAAAACTAAAAATCTAAAAATAAATGCTAATTCAAAATATTAATAAAGAAGAATAACACTGTTGACATCTGTGCTTTTTCAGTTATTACACTTCAAAATGTTTAAATATGGTCAAATATATTAAATACTGCCAAATAGTCCCCTCTACTTGTGTCTATTTTAAACAATACTAAATAATATTTAATCAAATCATTACCTTCAAAGTGTTTCAGTTTTCATATTAGTTTTAGTTCAAGTTTAATAAATTTGTCATGTGCTTTTGTCATTTTTATTAGTGTTTGCTTTTTTAATGTCTATTTAAGTTTTAGTTATTTACTTAAAATTATTTCAGCTAGTTCCCAAGACAACATTTCTTCTTTTTCTAAATTCTTTAAGTTTTAATATTTTTTAGTCTAATATTTATATAAAAATTTGATGATGATTTTAACAGTTTTAGCTAACAATAACAACACTGAATCCATTTAATTAAAGTCAGAAGTGTTTAAGTGTATGACAGGTGCTTGCTCCACAAAGTAAAACTTATAGCCTGGGAAAAGCAACAAATAACACAACAAAACCACTCAAGTTTTTCAAAACCAACCAAGTCTTTATAACAAAAATGAACCCACATGCCTGACAAAGTTGATCTACTGTAATTGCTTCCATTCTGGGATCTTTTTCTTCTTCCAAAGTCGCTTCAGTCATTCAGTGGTTTGGTGTGCAATTATAAAATTTGTTTCTGCGTTCTGATAACTTTATCAGACACCACAGAATGCGATAAATCTTATCTTTGTGTGGTTTGTGAAAATTTCATAGAGCGTACTGAAAGCACTTCATCCGCTCTGTGTGAACACTTACGGCTCTTAGGCTCAGAAAAGCCTAGAAATAATAAGAAGGGAAGTCTGTTTGTTTAGCAAGATGCCCAGTACCTCACCCCCTTATTCTGTGGCAAATCCCACACACCTCCCCGCCTGCCCTCACAGTGTGTGTCTCCAGGGGCGTGACAGCAGTATGTGGGTCAGGGCTGCTCCCTGGGTTGCCAGCCCCAATGGCCCCATGCAGGCCGCTCATAATAGCGGCACCATGGCGGGTGCCATAGCTGGGATTCCCTCCCGTAACCGGGGCGCCCTCGCCCAGGGCACAGACTCACTGGCAGCAATGCTGCAATCAATTCATCAATCTGTGATGGGAGCGGCGACCACTGAAGCCAGGCCAGCCCACTCCTCATCCAGGCCATGACCACCAGCAATGAGGCTGAAAAGCAGGACTGGAGAAATCAGGAGCTGGATGGCGTACAGCTGATTATTTAGGGGGCTGGTATTCAGTCAGAGCAGACGGGCATAATGAGAGTTGTTTCACTTTGGGAAGGTCCTCAAAAACTTGAAATTAGTACATGGATTGTCAAGCATGAACAAGCAAGTACATACACACTTGAACACAATAATGTCACATTTGGAGTGAGGCAAGGCTGTAGCAGCCAGAAACATTGACGGGAACACATCACACTCAGATTAGTGGCTGATCAATATGGCTTTTCAGTGACTATCGTTTTTTTCTTCATTCCCCCATATCTTTTTTTTATTAAAAGTAGTAGTCATAGTAGTAGTTTTGCTTATTCAAACAGTAGCAAATGCAAAAAAAGTAAAATAAATAAATAGTAGTGTTGCTATAACCAACAAGTCCAATGAAATGGGTCAAAATGTGGTGTGATAATATACCAGGGAAATGTAAGTGGTTTATGGACATGGGGGTGTTCAGTAGGTTATCATTACTGTCAGATTAAATCTTTGTCTGTATTCCCTCAAAGTAACCATTATACTGTGCTATACAAAAACTCGAACCGACGAGGATTGACGTTTTAGCACCATCCTTCATCATTTAGCTGATGTCTCCATCTGCTGGACAATAGACTGTAGTGTTACGTCCGTCTTCCACCACTTCTCAGTGGGCTCATATTTACACATTTACCCCCGGTTTTACAGACAAGGCTTAAGCCTAATGCCACACTAAAATCTAAGTCTGAGCTGTTTCAACTGAAAAAACCTTGCTCTGACTGATCTTAAAATATATCAGTGCATTTATTTAGTCTCAAAATGCACACCAGTAATGTTTTTTCTAAGGCACGTTTATAAAAATTAATTTAACTATGGCCTAATCCTGGTTTAGTCTAAGCCCTGTCTGTGAAACCAGGCCTTAGATTTATAGATCTAAAATATTAACTATTTTGTTAACTACTGTATTTGTGCTTTACTGAAGACTGGATATAACAGCCCTTCAGAAAACATACCTTGGTTTTACCCACGCAATATAGTACACTATATGTAAACACCGTAATATTAACAAAACTATGGAAACTGCAGTAAAAACTTTGGCAGTAACGTAGTAGATTCATACATTCAGATTCAGATAAACAAACCCTGACATATGTATAGCTTCTACATTTGTGTAGGCTATTATTTTTTTTTTTTATTAAACAACAAATAGCTTTCTTTAGTAAAGTTACATGAATCTAACAACGGCAGTGAGGAGCTTTGCATGGATGAACAAACAAATAAATGGTTATTTCTATAGCTGTTTAAGGATATTATTATATATATTTTTATAATAAACCCTTTTTTAATTTTTTTTTTTTGTTTGTTTGTTTTTTTTTTACAAACTATAGTTACACTGAGCTAACCATAGTGATGAGGAGCTATCCATGGTGTTACATTTGGTTAATGTACAAGAACCAGTGCTAAATAAATAAATAAAGTATGTAAGTATGTAAGGAAGGAATGAAGGAAGGAAGTAGATCTTAAAGTGAGTATAATGGCTATGAAATAATGTTGTGGAGTCTCCATCCTCAACTGAAGTCTCTGCCGTCCGAAGAAAGACCGACATGCGAAGCAACTTTATTGTTCCCTCTCCCGCAGACAGTGGTCGCTGCACGGGCGGATTGGGATGGATTTATAGCACGGAAAATCGCTGCGTTATGAATTTCATAAAATCTTTGCTTTTCAGCTGTGGACTGTATTCTTTCGAGATCTTGCCAGATTTGCTTATTCACTCTCCTCTGTTAAATACGTAAAAACGGAAGAAGTGTACGATTTTTAGAAAACATCTTGTTGTTTGTAAAGCAGGCCGTTGAGCCCTCGGATTTTCCCAACATTGTGTCCGGCATGGTGCGCTCGGCCCACGGGACACTCGCGGCATTTTACACCCGGTAAGACCCGATAGCGTTCTTCGAAACAGCGCGCGCTGCAACAAGTTCTTTTGTTGTGATATGGATCGTATGATCCCAACCTCTATTTTTCATAGTTTAGCTACATTTGAGTTTAGATTAGTGAGTTTGCTCAGTAACGTATCGTTCTTGTATTGTAAACACAAAGATTAGGCATATTCACGTAGTTAGACGTTGACTAGCATGCTATGTTATTAGCAGCTAAGCTAGCTACTAGCTCTTATGGTACAACAAACAGTTTTCTGCTATCACAGACCGCGTTGCTAAATAAAAAACGTTTCTGTTTAAATTAACAAATCCAGTGGACACAGGGAAATTAATTGTGCATTGCATATAATAGCTTTTGTACTTATTAGTATCGTCCAAGTGTAAGTCAGCTTTTATGTATGCAGCTCTAAACTGTGTACTTACTATTAATACATAGATGTGTAGTTGCTGTTTATGTTATGTATTTGTTACTTGTATGATTATAGATTACCTTTAAGGGGTCATAAATGTGCAGTTTTTGTATCTATAACTACAATAAATGTGTATAAAAGTGTTATGACGCTCATCTCAAACACCTCTCTAGATCTAACCCAAAGTAAATGAATTATCAGGAAAAGATAGGCTAGGCACAGATGGTTTAGGAATTATGTTTAATAATTTGCATATTTTGATCATAAAATATATAATTATAACAGATTTCGTGCTTTTGCCTTTATTGCATAAAGTCTTGTGTTAAAACGAATAGGCAACTTGTTTAGATTGAGTGTCTTGACCATAATAAAGGCCGCAGGTGCATGGATGTAGAACTTTAGCTAACCAAATGAAGCGGATAACTGCTTACTGATCCTATTGGACATAAAAACTTTTTCCAGAGTTTATAGTGCATGTAGTGTTATTTATTTTCATTGCAGTTTGTGTATAAGAATGATCATTCTTCATTTTTCTCAGCTAATTGTCCTCCACTCTGTCGACAGGTGCCGAACCATGGTATCCACCTAGTCCCTGGTGCGACTGCAGTGGTCGTAGTAGCAAAGGATTTCTCATCTACGATTGACTGAGAGCTGTTGTCACTGCAGCATACTTCCTATACAACACTCTATTGTGAATACAGCAGTCTTGACAGCATTGCAAGCTGATTGGTGAACCACTCTGAAGTGAAGCTGACTCTCCACAAAGGCAACTAAGTCAACTGTGGTCCCCAGACAGAAGCAATACCAAGACTTTTTTGTTACATTGACATATTTGGCCAGAGACTTTAGAATGGCATCTGTTCCTGTTTACTGCCTGTGCCGTCTCCCTTACGATGTCACCCGGTTCATGATTGAGTGTGATGTTTGTCAGGACTGGTTTCATGGCAGGTGAAGTTGCATTTTGTAAATTATAATCGAAAGCTAAATTGAAATCAACTTTATTGTGTATATGATGTTATTTGTTTGCAATTTTTTTTTTTTTTTTCTTGTGTAGTTGTGTTGGTGTGGAAGAAGACAAAGCGGCAGATATTGACCTGTATCACTGTCCTAACTGTCAGGTGACACATGGACCCTCTGTCAGTAAGTGCCACAGATACTGTGTAATCTGTATTAACTGGTATTTTGTTGACATGTAGATGGAATCCATTATTTTTTCTTTAAGATTTGTTTTATTTTCGTAGAAAATCACCAAGAATGCTGGGATAATTCTGACTTCATGTTTATCCAGTATTTTTTCTATCATTTTGACATACTACTATAGTTTTTATTAGTATTTTGAATTTTTTAATATAAATGTATTTTCTGTTTTTGTTTTTTAGTTTTAGTAATTTAGTTGTGATTTTGTCAGTTTCAGTAGTTATATATATATATGTGTGTGTGTGTTTAGTTTTTATTCATTTTTATTTCAGTTTTAATTTTATTAGTATGTCAAATGAAATTAAAATGAGAATTGTTACCTTGGTAGCTAGCTGAAATTTTTTTTTAGTTACTTAATTGTGTTTCAAGCTATAAATAAATTTATATAAATGTTTATGTATGGTATTAATTTTAGTTACAGTTTTAGTTAACCATAATAACTTGAAACAGACTAATAATTAATCAAGCGCAGCTAGTAAGGAAAATGGAACACAAACACAATGAAAATACAATTTTAAACCATTAAATTAGCTTAGAATGTACTACCAAATGCGTAAGCTTGCGCAAATTTGATTAGTAACTTTGATATTTGCTTCTGTCTCAGTGCGTAAACGTCGGGGGGCTTTAAAGCACGCTGATGCAGGAGTGGCCAGAGACTCAGGACGACCTGTGAAGACGGGCAGTGCTCAGTTTGTCAGGGAGCTACGCAGCCGCACTTTTCCCAGGTATGGTCACAGGACGATTATTTATTGCCAGGTCAAAATTAGGCCACTAGGTGACCTTACTTTCTTAACCCAGATTAATTTAGCTCTGATCAGACTTTAAGGTGTGATTCACACCATTATGCTGGGGTGAGCAATCTGTGGTGTTATTGGATTTTTAAAAGTTGTTTGAAAGATGATGAATATGCTGGAAAACATATTTGACATTTTATGTTTGTGCTTAGTGCTGATGAAGTCCTGCTGAAGCCGACCGGGGCCCAGCTCACGGTTGAGTTTCTAGAGGAGCGCTCCTTCAGCGTCCCAGTCCTGGTCCTCAGGAAAGATGGTCTGGGGATGAATTTGCCCCCATCGTCTTTCTCTGTTTCAGATGTAGAGCATTACATTGGTAAATAGCTCTAATCACATCTGCATTGCCATTCTATGCTACTTTTTCAGTAGTATGTTTGTGAAAATTCATTTTTAGATGGGAATGTAATGTTTTACTGTTGCTTCATAGGTGCTGACAAGGAAATTGATGTGATTGACGTCAACCGCCAAGCAGACCTGAAGATGAAACTGGGAGAGTTCGTTGAGTACTACAACAGCCCAAACAGAGACCGAGTGCTCAATGTGATCAGCTTAGAGTTCTCAGACACCAGGTACCTTTTAGGGATGTGCAAATTTAAATCCACAAATGTCCATCTGAATGTGTACAGCTGTAGCAGCAATGTTTTAAGGCATCATGAAATGGAAATTCATCCTTTATTGATCTTATTGTGATCGAATCATCCATAAACCCTGCCTCTTTCTTACAATCAACCACCAGCTAGAGTTCAGATCTGCTTTCGTCGGTGTCCAATCATCAACCAATCGATTGATCTAAGTCCTTGCCCCACATTTTTTTTCTTCTTGATAACTGTCACTATTTCTGTTACATCACAACTTCAAAGGGGTTCAAAGATGCAACTTCTCTGACGGGATTTAACCTTGCAAATTGTCCTATAATCTTTGTCCCCTTTTGTAGGTTGTCAAATCTAGTGGAGACACCAAAGATTGTGAGGAAGCTGTCATGGGTGGAGAATCTCTGGCCTGAGGAGTCTATTTTTGAGAGGCCTAATGTGCAGAAATACTGCCTGATGGGAGTGAAGGACAGTTACACAGACTTTCACATTGACTTTGGTGGAACATCTGTGTGGTACCACGTACTCCGGGTTAGTTGTTTTCTATAAGTCATATGCAGAGCGAAATAGCAGACAAAGCAGGGAATGTCTATGTATTTCATTACTTCAGAAAGCATCATGCTTTGTCCTCCAGATAAAAATGGTCTTATGTATTTCTTTTTATACATGTCAGGGTGAGAAGATCTTTTACCTCATTCGTCCCACTGCTGCTAACCTGTCACTTTTTGAGCGCTGGAGTTCATCCTCCAATCAGAATGAGCTGTTTTTTGGGGACCAGGTAGACATGTGCTACAAATGTTCACTAAAGCAAGGAAACACCCTCTTCATCCCAACAGGTACTGTCTCTGTTTCTGCCAGATTTATTTAAAAAATAACTGTGTTTGCTTATCCCATGTGACTGAGAAATTACAATTAGATTTGTAATGGTGATTCTTTGTGCGATAATTGTCTGCTTCAGGATGGATTCATGCTGTTTTGACCCCTGTGGACTGTTTGGCATTTGGAGGAAATTTTCTACACAGCCTCAACATTGACATGCAGCTTCGGTGAGATGACACTTCTGTTTGTCTCCTTACTCTAAGTAGTATTGTACTGGGCTTTTTCATTGGTCATCCCTTTCTTTTTTTCTGTCAGAGCGTATGAAATAGAAAAGCGACTGAGCACAGCAGACTTGTTCAGGTTTCCAAACTTTGAGACCGTGTGCTGGTATGTTGGCAAGCATCTGCTGGACACCTTCAGAGGTGAGGTTTCTCCGCAAAGCAAATGGTTGTTTTTACTGCTTATTTTTGTTTTAATACAACATTCTTTTATGTACTTCAATTTTTCTGTTTGTTTGTTTTTTTTCTCCAATCTGCTTTAGGTCTAAGAGAGAATCGACGGCATCCTGCCACATACTTGGTCCACGGAGCTAAAGCTCTCAATAATGCTTTCCGCGGCTGGACACGGAAGGAAGTAAGTTTAATTATGTTACCTGCAGAACTGGGTGATTAGTAAGTTATATATGTTATGTACAAATGATACATTCACTAAACATTGAGTTCATTTTCATTTCCTTGAATCAGTTCTAAATGTTTCACTTAGTTGATTCAAAACTCTAGTTCAATAATTAATTTGCATCATCACTAAAATGTTCACTTAATACCTCAAGTGAATATATGTTGGTAAGTATTGCTAATATTTGGATCATATAAATAAAAGTAATATATATTTCCTTGTGTTTATTTAGTGAGAAAGCAACTGGAAAACCAGATTTTATTGTATTTTACTTGAAATTTTTAGTACATTTGTTACAGTGTAATTGGTTTGAATGAAGTGTTTTTACTATTATTGGAAAAAAACACCCTTTTAAATATTAGATTTATACAGAATTTTGTCAAAAGGCTAAAAAGAAGAATATGAGATATGTCTGTGATATGTCATCTGTCTCAAATTATGTGCTAAATGTTTCAAATATGTGACCCTGGACCACAAAACCAGTCATAAGTGTCAATTGTTTGAAATTGAGATTTATTATACATCAAGCAGAATAAACAAGCTTTCCATTGATGTATGGTTTGTTAGGATAGGACAATATTTGGCTGAGATACAACTATTTGAATATCTGGAATCTGAGGGTGCAAAAAAATC
>JAFVLL020011615.1:0-17841 GCA_021397915.2 Tor tambroides
GATTAATTGTAAAGGTTTGATAGAACTGGCTGGAAGACCTGCCAAGAGAGCACTGCAATAGTCCAGCCTGGACAGAACAAGAGCCTGAACAAGGATTTGTGAAGCATGTTCCAAAAGAAAGGGCCTGATCTTCTTGATGTTGAATAAAGCAAATCTGCAGGCCCGGGCAGTTTTAGCAATGTGGTCTGAGAAATTCAGCCGAACATCAATCACAACACCAAGGTTTCTGGCTGTTTTTGAAGGAGTTATGGTTGATGTACCTAACTGGATGGTGAAATTGTGATGAAACAATGGGTTTGATGGAACCACAAGCAGTTCTGTCTTGGAAAGGTTGAGTTGAAGGTGATGGTCCTTCATCCAGCAAGAAATGTCTGTTAGACAAGCTGAGATGCGAGCAGCTATCGTCGGATCATCAAGATGGGATGAGAGGTAGAGTTGAGTGTCATCAGCATAGCAGTGATATGAAAAGCCATGTTTCTGAATGACAGAACCTAGTGATGCCATATAGACAGAGAAGAGAAGTGGTACAAGAACTGAGCCCTGAGGCACCCCAGTAGTTGATGTTGAGAAAATTAGTGGCAGCTAATTATTTGATGCTAGAAGTAGAAGAAGTAGAAGAAGAAGTAGAAAAAGTAGAAGAAGTAGAAGAAGAAGAATGAAATATTAATTAAAATAATAAAAATATTATTACTGAAAATGTGAAAATATGCAAATTATTAATATTATATAAATATATGATGTACTAATTATTATATACATTAATTATATTACAAAATTCTATTACAAAAAACTAAAAATTTAAACATTTTATGTTACTTTGTAAATTGAAAAATATATATTTATTTACTTTACAAATTGTAAGTAATATTAATACTGCTACTACTACTACTACTACTACTAATAATAATAACAGCAATAATAATAATAATTATTATTATTATTACAAAAAAAATTACAATTGCTTGAATCACCTTAATCGGATTTCAACATGAAATAAAAATAATGATTTGCTTTTGCATTAATTGTCCCTTGCCGTTTAATAAGACCAGACCACAATAAGACCAGACATTTTTGTGCAAGAAATTATTTTATGGCCCAGGTCTCGTCTTCAATGCAAGTCCATCGGGTTAAATGCCCCCTAGGTGAAAATCATAAATCTTATTACTTATAAAGGTGAAAGTGCATCTCTCAACAAGACACATGGTTTGAAGGATCTTTTGTGTAGTTCAAACAATTCAGGACAAATTATGCCAGATTACATCACCAGTATATCAGAGCCCTCTCCTCTCCTCTCCTCTCCTCTCAAAACACCAATGAATATTGTTTTTTTACTCAAAAAACATCACATTACAGAAGTTAAATATGCCACAAATGCTGTTTCATATTGCAAATGCACAGATGTTTTAATCAGCGTGTAAATATGTGACTTAACATCAACATGAAATCTCCAAAAAGCATAAATTGAGCACAAAATGTCTCTGAATTTCTTCACATTGCTGCTATAATGGAAATACATCCACTAAACAGCATAGTCCAGAGCTGTGTGTGTGTGTGTGTGTGTGTGTGTGTGTGCATACTCATGTAAGTCATCCATCCAGCGAGAGCCTCTGCGTCACCTGAGTCTCAAACAAACAACACTTTAAGACGAAGGAAGCAGTCTTTTATTACTAAGTAAACATTTGCCAGAGCACTGCAACACAAAACACATGGGCTGACATTCATGAACTTTAAAAGCTAGTTGTACTGTGCAGGTGTGAGAAAGCGGGGAAAACGGGAATGGCAGTGAGACTTCATAACCGCGACTGTGATGCATTACTAACTAAACCCATCAGAGCTGACAGACTACGACAATCACTATACTAGGGTTGCAAATGGTTGGAAACTTTCCAAAAATCCCCGGAAGATTCCAAAAAATCCTGGAAATTTTCTAAAATGTCTGGAATGTTTCCGAAATTTACTGGAAATTTTACACCTTTTTGCAACCCTACACTCTATACACTACACTTAACCCTTATATTCAGCTCACATTCTGCATACAGATTTGATGAAGGGGTTATATATTGAGCCTAACTGGACTTTTTTAAACAAACGGTTTTTAAAATGAAAACTATTTTTTAAACATTCTCACAAATTAGTATTTATTTATATAAATTATTTATTTGTTAATTCATATTTATTTTATTTTTATACTCATTTTAACATAAAAATGTAACGTTTTAAATAAAAGAAGTGTGCTTTCTGTTCTTTCACAAAGTAGACCATTTGAATTGCAAACATTTTTTAATTAAAGAAAAATGATATAGGAATTATTTAGTGTTTAAATGTTAATATTATTAAATGTTAATATTTAATAGTTAATAGCTTTAATTAATATTCATATTTTACACATATTTAAAAATGTTATCGTTATTAAGAAATATTAATATTTTAAAAAAGGCAATGTTCCAATAATAATAATAATAATAATAATAATAATAATTTAACAACAGGTTTGCATGTTAATAGTTCTCTAATGGTGATCATTAATCTTTTTTCTTTTTTTTTTAAATAAAAATGTCTGAATTAAAGAAACATTTATATATTAGATATTAAGTAACTAATCAAAAACAAACAGTCATTATTTAGGTAACAATTAAAAGAGTTATGTGTTTATTAATATCATACAAACGTTCAAATATTAATATTAATTAATATTAAATTAAGTAAAATTAATATGAAATGATTGATTTCCTTTAAAATCTGTTAAAGTTTTTTTTTTTAATATTTACAAATATTAAAATATTAAAAAGTTAATATTTGTGCAACATTAATATTGAATAATATTAATATTTCAGTCATTTAAGAATGTATTTGCATGTTACAGTTCTCTAACTTTGGTTAATGGTCACATTACAACATTGTGACTATTAATTACTACGGGTTTGCTTCCCAGTGAAATTACATGCACAAAATGCTATCAACATAGAAAATGCCTCGGGTAGAAGTTACATTTTAGCAAAGGCATAAATGTCAGAAATGTAAATGCAAATGCCCTCAAAGACTAGAACGTGACATAACAAAATACTGTACATCAAGTAATCAAATTCACAAACCTAAATGAGAAAAAGCCACTAAGCTTTCAGAAGAATGTCACAGGTATTTCCGACAAATCAAAAACTGATGGGAATTAAACTCAACACAACGGGCATTTTACTTCAGCGGTGTGACATTTCGAGAGTTTGCAGTGGATGCTGAGCAAGACATGAGGCTGAAGGTGGAGTTCAGATGAGTTTGCGCTGCAGTGTTTGATTGGACTCACGACCTTTGACAGCCACAACAAAAGCCGCAGGACGCATTCCCCTGCTGTCCGTGACACAACAGACCCCAATCCTGCAGCACAACTCTCTTCTCCAGCGCTCGTCTGTTTGATTAGAAAGCGCTTCCCATGAAATGAGTGCTCAGCCTCGGGCGGAAAACCGCTTCATTTCCTCCTGCTTCACTCTCCACCGGCTCTGCGTCCATCTGAGAGACTGCAGCGCTTGTTTAAGAAAGTGTTTGTGAAGGCAACCAGACATCGCAGGTATCGACTGAGTCACAGTGACTAGTCAAAACAAACATGCAACTAAACGTCTGGATTTCATCTGCGCTGCAAAGCACAAAGATCACTGACATAACGAGCATGAGCGAGAAACTAGACATGGACTTATAGCAACCAATGCATTTCCTTCCAACATCTGAGGTTAAAGCATTTAAGAATTTATGTAAATATCTTTGAATTAAATAAACATTCATGGAGGAATTATATAGTGTTAATAATTAAAAAAAAAAAAAAAAAAATTATTCATATTAAATTAATAACAATTAATATTAATATTTTTAAAAGTTGATATTTCAGTGATAATATTTAATAATATTCATATTTTACTAATTTAAGAACACATTTGCATGTTCACAGTTCTCTAATTTAGATAAATGGTCATATATGACATGCAGGTAAACAATTAAAAAATGTTAAAACTTTTTTTGTTAAAAAAAACAAACAAAAAAAATGTAGAAATATAAATATCAGATGATAAACGTAAAAAGCTTAAAGCAAACTAACTGACAACTAACTGAAATAAACAAAGACTAAATAAAATAAAATAAAATGACAAACTGAAATTTAACAAAAAATAATACAAATAAAAAATTTACAATAAAAATGAAGCAAAATCTACTAAAAATGAACTCAAATTAAAAAGTCAGTTATTAAATACTATATTAACATAAAACAGTAATGCGTTTAAATAATGCATTTGATTTCATTTAAAACAGTGTCAAGTTATTTTTATTAATATTATAAATATATTAGCGAAAATATATATAAATAAAAATGAAGTAATATTAATATTAAAAAGTTAAGTAATATTAAATTTTTAAATTAATATTGCATGTTTACAGCTCTCTAATGTTGGTCAATGGTCACATGACACAGCTAAACAATTAAAACATCATTAATCATTTTAGTAAGTGATTTATTTTGATTGATTTTATTTTAAAATGTGCTTGATCTTAAAAACAGTTTAAAATAAAAAAAGAATACATTAATATTAAAAAATATTAAACGTAATATTAATTTTAAATAGTATTGAAATGAAGTAATATTTAAAAGTTAATATTTCAGTAACATTAATATTCAATAATATCAGTATTTCAAGGAACACATTTGCATGTTTACAGTTCTCTAATGTAGGCTAATGGTCACAAAACAATTTAAAGTTTTTTTTATTAATATTATAAAAATTCAAAATAAAAATATTAAATAGTATTATAGAAGTTAATATTTCAATAATATTAATATTCAATAATTTAACAACAATTTCACATGTTTATGTTTCTCTAATGTTAGTTAAAGGGATAGTTTACCCCAAAATGAAAATTTGATGTTTATCTGCTTACCCTCAGGGCATCCAAGATGTAGGTGACTTTGTTTCTTCAGTAGAACACAAACAAAGATTTTTAACTCAAACCGTTGCAGTCTGTCAGTCATATAATGGCAGTCAATGGGACCCACGGCTTTGAGAGTCAAAAAAATATACACAGACAAAACCAAATTAAACCCTGCGGCTCGTGACGATACATTGTGGTCTTAAGACACGAAACAATCGGTCGGTGCAAGAAATGCATGCGCAAAAAACGATCTGTCGTGCGTACACATCACTCATTGTTTAGATCGCTTCCGTGCATGCGTCTACTATGCCAGAGCACGTTGACACGTCACGCGCCGGCTGTTGTGAACGCGCTCAGGACAGTTGGACATTGCGATGGATCAGAGGTAAAAAAAAAGAAAGAAATATACATACTGTTCAGTTTTTTGCACAGACCGATCGTTTCGTGTCTTAAGACCTCAGCGTATCGTCACGAGGTTTTGTCTGTGTATGTTTTTTTTTGACTCTTGTCATTTTTGGCTGAACTATCCCTTTAATCTTCACAAAACATTTTAACATTCAAGTTTTTTATTAATATTATAAAAAAATAATATTAAATAGTATTAATTTCAGTAACATTAATAATAAAAAAATTAAAAATATCAGTAACATTAATATTTAACAATTTAACACACTTACATTTGTTCATGTTAAAATAATTTTCATTTCATATTTTTATGATTTAATTATTAGACTGCATGCATTGAAGAAGGAATTCCCCGTCATAAAAGAATTAGATTTTGCCAAATAATAACAAACTTTGCACAAAAAGACCAAAAGCAAAAGCAAATAGGAACCATTCTGATGTCATGTTAAAATCTAATTGAGATGATGGTGCTTTTCCATGTTTTTTGACACTAAATCTTTGAATGAGCACCAATTATTAACTCACCAGAAAACCCTGCTTTAATGCAAAATAAATCAGCGGTGTACAAGGTTCATGAAAAGCAGGAGAAACCCGATTCCTCTCATCTCATGTGTTGTCATCTACACATGCTATCCGTCAATCCCTCATCGCACTGGGACAATGAGTTACGTCACTCTCGCTGTTGGCTTGTCCAAAATCGTCTCTTCCTAAACCGCAGATATCTGAAGCATATTGTGCTGCAACAATAACGTAATGGCAAACAGATCCGCGGCTGATCACAACAGAAGTGTATGGCGTTTCCACATCGAAGCGTTTGTGGATTTATGCTGCCTGAACTTCTCCGTCCAAGAGGTTTTAATCTGGCAGCAATAAAACTAATATTAACATGAAATATGAGGGATTACGATGGTATTTATCAAACTCTTTCCAACATGGGAAAAAAAACGACAGCATAGAAACAATAAAGGCCTTGAATCAGAGGGGCAGCATTTGAAACATACGATCCAGGACTCAAATAACAGTGTGCTTATGAAACGCAAACACTGACGAGTTCAGCCGGCCAAAAGCATCTCCTGAGATTGGGCTTTGAAGAGAACGCCACTTTTCTGCTGACATTGTTAAATCATGGCGTAAACGGCATAGAAATAATGACTGCATTCACAATGAAATACGTTCCTATTATATACCACGCAGCAAATACTATATACAGACTACTATTCTTTCAAAAATAGCAAGTGAAACAATAGTATTTCACATTGTCATCAGCAATGTTGTTAATATGTTACCTAAAAAAATGTTGCCTTGACCACTACCTGAAATAAAAACTAAAACACTAAAAGTGAAATAAAAAAATAAAAGCTAAATATTAATATACAAATATGTATATTAAAAAAAGCAAAAGCAAATAAATTTACTAAAAAATGAACTTCAATAAAAAGCCAACTCAAAATATTAAAACACACTACAATAACATAAAAATAATACTAAAATATCATTGGTTGTCACATGACACTGCATATGAGTGGTATCCAGTTATTTAATTAAAGGGGTTATCGGATGCCCATTTTCCACAAATTGATATGATTCTTTAGGGTCTTAATGAAAAGTCTATAACATCCTTTGGTTAAAATTTCTCAATGGTAGTGTAAAACAACACACTTTTTAAGCTGTCAAAATCAGCTCTGTTTTCAGCAAGCCGTTTTAGTGTATGTTCCTTTAAATGCTAATGAGCTCTGCTGACCCCGCCCCTCTCTTCCGTGGGGTGATGAGCCGTTCTCATGAAGGCGATTTGCACAATTCATTAAAAAAACCTTATACTCACTTCTTCTGGAGGTGAAGCTGAATCAGGAACACATTTAGGTAGATCGGGGGCGCATTCCCTTCAGAAACAAATGTACTCCATTGCATCTTCAGTAGATCAGATGTCGGGAGTAAATGACTATCTATGTTCATTATTACATCCAACAACAAAACACCTCAGTCGCTTAGGAGACATTCTTGTCTACATCTGCTCCGGCAGTGAAATAATGGCGGACTGATGACAGCTCACACAGGGCGGGTCTAAGGTAAGACACCAGTCCAGTCTGTGCTGAAACGCTACTGTCAATCAACAGTCGTGGGAGGGGCCTGGGTCTGTGTGACGTAACACTGACAGGCATCTAAGATCAGCTCGATTTGAGAAAGGGGAAATGATTTAATGAAATTATTAAAAAAAAAAAAAAAAACACACTGTGGATTTTTATCATTATAGGGTGGTTGTGTACACACACTGCCAACACACATTTCAGTTCAAACAACTTGTAAAAGTGCATGTCCCATTCGATGACCCCTTTAAGCACAGTATCAATCAATCAATAAATCAATCAATCAATCAATCAATCAAATCAAATATTTAATAGTGGAAATAAAGTAGGTTTAAGTACGAAAACCTAAATGAAAATAAAAGCTGGATATATAAAAATATAAATATTAATAATAAAAAGGACAAAAGACATAAAACGCAAAAATTAAAACAAAAACTTCCATAAAAAACAAAAGTTGACTCAAAATATTAATAAATACCATTATAGTATATAAATAATATTAAAATATCACTGGTTGTCACAAACACTTCATTACATTGAATCTGAGTGGAATTCAGTTATTTAGTATTGCAAATTAAATAATTGTTGTACATTGGCATATTAAATGGTTAAAATGTAATATTGTTTGATTATAATATCAAAGTTAAGGTCTGGAGTTTTCATATTCCAATCAATTAATGAATCAAAATAGAGATGTTAAACACTTTCCAGATCATTCATCAAGTTGAGCGCATTGCATTATGAGCTATCCAGCAGTGTACTCTGACTTATACTGCACTGTAAACAAATCTATTATGTCGTTCAAAATCCACACACTGTGCACAGCATGCCCAGTATACATCCTGCAGAGACAGTAAGAGTAGCATGTTAGCGGTGTGTTATGATCAGGCGCTCACCTTTGGGTCTCTGGATGCAGGTGTGTTGGTTGTCGGACAGGAGAAATCCGTCGCGGCACCGGCACTCGTAACTCCCCATCATGTTAACACAGACCTGCTGGCATCCGCCGTTTCCTTCCCCGCACTCGTCAACATCTGACGGACACACAGATAAACAGATGAGTACAAATATAGCCATATTATTAGAATAGTTGGATTACAAGTATGCCTATTAATATGTACATATCTATACAATACCGCTACCATTCAAAGTTTAGGGTTGTAAGATTTGGTTCTGAAAGAAGTCTCTAATGTATTTAAGCTTGTTTCCGCCAAGGGATAAAAAAGGTACAGTGAATGCAACTTTTAATCTAACAATTTCATCTCACAATTCTGACTTTATATTTCGCAATTTAGACTTAACGTATTACAATTCTGACTTTATATATCACAATTTAGATTTAACGTCTCGCAATTCTGACTTTATATATCACAATTTAGATTTAACGTCTCGCAATTCTGACTTTATATATCGCAATTTAGACTTAACGTCTCGCAAATCTGACTTTATATATCACAATTTAGATTTAACGTCTCGCAATTCTGACTTTATATATCACAATTTAGATTTAACGTCTCGCAATTCTGACTTTATATATTGCAATTTATATTTAACGTCTCGCAATTCTGACTTTATATATTGCAATTTAGATTTAACGTCTTGCAATTCTGACTTTATATATCATAATTTAGACTTAACGTCTCGCAATTCTGACTTTATATATCATAACTTAGACTTAATGTCTTGCAATTCTGATTTTATATATCAATTTAGACTTAACATCTCGCAATTCTGACTTTATCATAATTTAGACTTAATGTCTTGCAATTCTGACTTTATATATTGCAATTTAGATTTAACGTCTTGCAATTCTGAATTTATATACCATAACAGACTTAATGTCTTGCAATTCTGACTTTATATATTGCAATTTATATTTAATGTCTCGCAATTCTGACTTTATATATCGCAAATTAGACTTAACGTCTCACAATTCTGACTTTATATTATAATTTAGACTTTACATCTTACATCTCGCAATTCTGACTTTACGTCTCACAATTCTGACTTTATATATCGTAATTTAGACTTAACGTCTCACAATTCTGACTTTATAATATAATTTAGACTTTATCTCTTGCAATTCTCACTTTTTGTCTCGCAATTCCTACTGTACGCCTGGCATTTCTGACTTTACGCCTCACAATTCAAGATAAATGTTAAGTCTGACAACAAATTTAATATATATTTAAAAAAAACATTTCATAGTGTAATTGTACACCTTTCTGATGCACTCCATCATGCACGCACATGGTTAAGTCTTTTGAGTTTAACCGTGACTTGATTGGTGATAAAACACAAAATAGAAAAAAGTACATTGATCATTATTTGTTCATTATATATACACATGAGAGTATCGTGGTGACTATCATTGGTGGTGTATCACATTTTTTTTTGCTTTGGTCTGAATATTTTTTCAACCCTAGAAACTTCAAAAGAACAGCATTTACTTGGAATAAAAATTATTTGTAACATTATGTCTTTACTGTCACTTTTGATCAATGTCATGCTTCCTTGGTGTATAAAAGTATTAATTTCTTTTAAAAAAACTGAAGTATACAGTACTGTATAGCTAATATTTAAATTATAACAATACAAAACATTTATTGAATCGAAACTGCAAAAATGGCTTGTTCAGAAATCATCATAATTACAAATTTGATTGTGTTGTTACTCATTTCGTATGCAAAGCGAGCAGCCAATCATAAGACAGTTCATTTGCATATAGAAGGTAGAGTGAAAAATGGCCACTTTTGTGCACAAAACCTTAATAAAAAGCGAATTACAGGGCATAACCTCATGAATCTGAACATACCGCTCCCGCTGTTTGTTTTCCTCAGTCTAAACAGTCCACGGCTACATTCTCGCAGCTCTGATGTCCTTTTGTGATGTTGATATGTGACTCGCCTCAGAAACAGGCGCCGTTAGATCATTAATCAGTACATCCTGGTGATTTCATGCAGTCTGCCAGTCTGTGTGAGTTTTGTCTGTATATGTTCTGGCTTACAATTACTGTGGACCTGCTTGTGTGAACTTGCATCAGTTCAGTTGGTGTTGATGCTGTTGGCACCTCTGCTTTGGTATATACCATACTAAATAATGTCTTAAAACGCACACTTGCAGGGAGCTTAGCATGAGGGTTAGGGGACAGAACATATCATTAGCTCAGAATAACAAAATAGAAGTCAATGCAAAAACAAATAGAAAAACAAAGGTGCTTGTGTTGATAGATTCATCATCTTTTGGGATTTATGGATCGTTACACAAACTGATCATTCAACGGCCGATTAAAAGTCAATATATTTCAACCTGCAGTATGCTGTTAAATGACATCAGGCCTGTTTCCTGAACTCAGACTGATCCTAAATCAACATGACGTCTGAATTATTTGATTATAGTCAGATATTAGTCTGTCTTTGATTGATGCAGATTTTAAGCCTATTTTAAAACTGTACTGTGGTTACTATGATATCACAAAAACATTATATTTAATTACTGTAAAAATAATAATGAATGAATCCTGCATTTTCTTTAAATAATGTCAGACTCTGCTGAATCCTCCTGTCATTTTGTTTTAATTTTAATTTGACTGTTGTGGATAATACTAGGCTATAGCAGACTTATTGTGGTAGCAGTATCTGTATATAGAGTTTTGGGAAACTATACTGTAGTTACCACGTTTTTTTTTTTGTTTTGTTTTGTTTTGTTTTTGTAAAGGACCATTTACATAAATATAAACTGAATGTACAGTATTGCCCTAAAAGGCATTTTTGAAGATAATAAACAAACATAATACAATACAATATAAAATTATTTTAAGATTATAAATAATAATATTTAAAAAAATGTTTCTCAGAAATTTATTCTGCCTTATTCCAATAAATAAATAAATAATAACAAATAATAATAAATACATTTAAATAAATGAATCGACTCTAATAATAATAATAATAATAATAATAATAAACAGAAAACAAACAAACATATATAATATAAACAATACTACATGGAATTGTTTAGTGCATAAATACATTTACTGAAATAAAAATCAATGATAATAATAATAATAATAATAAATACAATAAATTATTCAAAATACTAAAATAAAAAGCAGTTATTATTGCAAATTGCAAAAATGTTTCTCAAACACTCCTTCTGCCTTGTTTCTGTAAATAAATAAATATAATAAAATGTAAAACATAGATAAACAATACAAAATTAAACTGATTGAAAAAGCTGAAAGAGAAAGTAGGCTGAATATTTAGGGCTGAAAACATGAACAGAAACCTCAACATTTGGACAAGAGAAACTTGGACATTGAGAAGATGCTGCAGGCATGATCCAGGTTGAAATATACTGTATGTAACATAAATGGCTGCTGATTTCAAGCCGATAAGATGCACACACTCTGTCTAACACGTGATGAGAGACTTTAGTATCGCTGACAGCAGGTGTTGAGTCGAGTTTAACCCACTTACCACTAAACTCTGTCCTATGAGGGCACAAGCCATCAAACTGACAAACGTGTGAGTGTTTGCTCTCATTCGAGATGTGTCTGTGTGTCGTCTGCCTCTCTGAGGATGAGACTGCAACCTGATCTCTCTCTCAGATACGTCTCATCAGAGTCAGGCTGCTGTATACACAAGCTCACGCTTAATAAACCCTCATGTGAAACTAATTTTCTGTCTATTTGTCCAATGCACTGAGGCCTCGGGATAGAGTTTCCAATCTAGGCCATTTTCAGCCGAGCCGAGGGGGGAATATAACCATTTCCCAGCACTCTGTTCACTCTCTCTCTGTCTCTCTCTCTCTCTCACACACACACACACACACACACACTCAAAGTCAGACTCACATTCCCACTTTTGGACAATTGCTACATGAAGTTATCAGCATCAAATTCTGTCCTTGCTGAAAGCGAAAATACTGTACGAAATAAAGTTAATCTGAACATGCAGGATTTTGAACAAATCAGATGTTATTTTGGAGGCATAGCTACCAAACATATAAAAATTACAAAGGCCAGAAATGTATTCCATGCAAGCATGCAAAGAAAATGCATTGTCATAATGTGAAATTTTTATTTATGAAATTTATTAAACACTGAATATTTGGGAGGAGCAAAAGTGTATTTATTTATTCACGAGATATATATCAATATCTGTGTGCGTGTGATTAAATGATTAAATTCAATTTACTACTACTACTACTAATAATAATGATGAATTGATATAAAATTAATAACATAAATCATCATGAATACAAAATAAACAAATGATTAATAGATTAATTAAACAGGATATCATGTAATTAATTTGATTGAACATTTCAATTGTCAGACCTAATTATTTTATATTAAATTATTTGTGAATAAAATAACAAATAGCAAATAAATAAAATAATTTTAATTGTTATATCGAAATGTATCAAATAAATACATTAACTGAAATATAAATCAATAAAATCATCATCATCTTTATAAATAGTAAATAAACGATTACATTAATTAAACAACATCATGTAATTAATTGGATTGAAAATTTCAAATGTCATAAAAATGTATTATTAAATATTATAAAATAAATAAATAAATAAATAAATAAATAAATATGTGCAGTGTAGGATTCTTCTGAACCAATCAGATGTCATGTGGGTGTGGCTACAGAATGCAGCAGAGTTACAAAGGCCTGAAATGTATTCCATGCAAGTACAAAAAATATGCATTGTCATAATGTGCATTTTTATTATTGTAGCAGTAAAAATCATGGCGCTGGAGTTCCATCAAACGAATGTGTCAGGAAATCTGATCAGTTATCTTATTTTTTAAGGCAACAAATATGCTCAATATCAGTAGCTGACATGAAAGAAAACAGACAACAATTTTACAACAATCTAGCAATGCTAACAATGAAATGCGCACTTGCATTGCATTATAAATTGCGCATTGACATTTCAGAACACGCTGAGTGAAACTGATCATCAAAAGCATCCACATTCACTACTAAGGTATCTGTTGGCTCTAAGCATTTGGAAAGCATTTATGGTAACGGCGGTCTGTTTGCACAGAGCTTGCTTTAGTATCTTTGCATGTGCGAGAGCCTCGCGCTTCAAACCCCAAACACCTTGCTCCCGCAGCATAAACAAACCCCTGATTTCCTGCCGTCGCTGAGTTTGGTGAAGCTGTGCCGGTCAGCGGACGGCGTTAGCGACATGTGTTCTGTGCAGATCGCGGCTCGCGTCCAAAGCAAATATTTGGAAAAGGAACAGGATTCTGGTGAAACCCGGAGCAGAGCTCATGCTATTTGCACTTAAAACATTTCTAAAAAAATCTCCTGAGAGGATTCCTGTGCTGAAGAATTACCTCCCTCTCTCTCTCTCTCTCTCTCTCGTTCCTTCTCTTATTCCTCGTCCTCTATTTCTTCCCCTTTTCTCACTCTTTCCTTCCTCTGCGACTCGCTGAATGTTCAAGACAATCAATCACTCAAAATCAGTAGATTATGAGGTTACTTCTCAATCTTCCAGCAGTACTTGCATTTATGACTTTCTATTTAAGATACTTTGGAGAATTTGTATATTTCGCTTTGTGTATTTAAGTATATAGGCTTTTATACACACACACACACACACACACACACACACACACGAAGGGTTTATTTGGAAGAACAGATAACTCAGTTTTTTTTAAATTTTCAAATATTGTTTTTGCTATGTTATCATGTTTTTATTGTGTTTTATTGTGTTAGTTAGCTGTATCTTTTAGTTATTTGTTTAACTTAATTAAAATAACCCAGCTGCAGTTTGATTGAAATTAATTGAAATGCACAATAAAAAACATGATTTTTGAAAATGGTTAAAAACGGAGTTAAAGTGAAAATAAGAATTTAATTGCAATTAAATATGCAAATATTATGCTGTTTTAATTTGATGAATAATTTTGAATTTGTGTCCCATTGTTTACCCCCCAAAATAAATTTAAATTAACAAATAAACTCTAAAATATTTAATAAATATTAATAATACTGAATCAATACTAAATAAATAATGACTATTAATAAAAATAAATAAATAATTGATTGCAAAAAAAAAAAAAAAGTCATTTTGGCTGTTAGCTAAAACATAAAATAAACTAGAAAAATACATGAAAAGAAGAACGATTGCAATTCAGTATCCCATTATCAAATTTTAAATGCTTAACATAAACCCTGAGAGGGAGATTTTCAAAATCTAATCATACAATTTCTTTAAAAAACACACAAAGTACAGAAGGCACAGCTAAGGCTGAAATGATCTACAAAAAGCTTGAATTGAGGCTGTTTGAGTTGAAGAAAAACAGGAGGAACATCAATACAAGCGCTGCAATCAGCCGGCTGTTTCTCACGTTTCTGTAAATCAATGTTAAACGCTCCATATAGACACAACCTGCGCGCTGATCCCATGAAATAAACAGACAAAATCAACACTGTCTTCGTTCATCAGCATTCCCCATTACATCACTCCGTTACCGACAGAAAACAAGACAAGTACTCAAATCAACTACATACAGTACCATACAATTGTTTTACTGAATAATAATTAGAAATGTAAGAAAAGAGCAAGTTCACATGTCATTTACAATCTGAGCTCTAAAGGGAAGCAAAAATAAGATCCAAACCCTCACGAATAAAGCGAAATCCACACAAAAGTGTCTTTTCTGCATAGATTACAAGATTTTTGACTTTCCTTCCCACTGAAAACACCATGGAAACAAAGCGACCTGTTATTTTTAGCCTTCAAGGTTTGTGTGTTTTTGGTTTGAAGCAAAAGTTACTTAGTATCCTAAAGAAACCTCGGGAGCAGGAGAGAGACTGGAGTCGATAGATGAAAGATACTGCAGAAGTGGCTTGTTTATTTTAGCCACAGTTCATCTGTGTAAAGCGTTCATTTGTGAAGAACAGAACGCAGAGTTACAAAAGAGTTAGTGAAGGGTGTATGAGAGATAACAGACAGGCTGGGATATCAAAAGAGCAGATATAGACGATCAGAGGCGCGTACAGCGGTACAGCTCATCCATACAGCTGCGCAAATCATCCACGGCTAAACATGAGACTCACGCTAAATGGGATGGAACAAAACGGCCATGTGTGTGACGAGATGAAGCAAGAGCAATTCAGAGCAATCTGAGTATGCAATACATATATTTTCAATATTAATTACTGGAAAAGCATACTATCATATACACAACATGTAGGGTACTGTCAGGGAAAAAATGACTATATATGTAAAATACTAAAATACTGTATTGCAAATTTCACTTTATAATATTATATTTAATAATTCTATTCATATTAGAATATTACATTCATAGAAATATTTATTTTCAGTTTATATTTTCAATACTAATTAGCAAAACAGCATTTCAGAAAGAAAAAATAAATAAATATGAAAAAAATGTTATTCCAAATTGAAGTTAAATAATAAATGTATTTAATTTAACTATTAATATTATTAGAATATTACATCACATTTACACAATTTTATATATATATATATATATATATATATATTTGTACATACACACACTGTATATTATAAATTATAGTAAGTTATACTTATTAAATAGTATAAGTTATAAAAAAGTATGTAATCACTATTTAATAACAACAACAACAACAACATTTAATAATAATATATAGTATTTTAATAAAATGCCTTTAATAATATATATATATATATATATATATATATATATATATATATAAAAAAGGTTACTGTTTCTTACTTTTAGCTCATTTGAATTTAATTTATATATGTAATTAAATGTAACATTCATTGAATAGTAATTTTAATGAGCCTTAATGATCTAAATTATCCCAAATTTTCCTTTAGCATATTTAATATTTGTCCCAAATATGAATTTAATATTAATATTTATTTTTATAAAAAGTTATCAAAAAAAAAAAAAAAAAACGTGAAATCTGAAAATGTGGTGACACTGTTTATTGAAAAAGTTTGGAGAAAGTTGTCCAAACGGTATGGAACAAATAATGCCAATTTATTCCCAAAAATAAAGAAAAAGAAATTGTAAACTATATAATACCATTTTAAATGTTCACATTTTTGTGACAAAACGTAAATAATTTCATCATTAATTTTGTCTTTTTGCATTTTGAGAATAAAAATGACCAAAATGGGAGTCGGATCTCGAATTCAACTGTCATTCGGATAACAATCAGATTGCTTCGATCTCTGCCAGAGAAAATCTCAATATTCGAAAATGTGTTTCAAAAAATGTCAGATGGGATCTTTAAATGTCTATGAAGGTCTGAAATAGCAGTGTTCTGCACCGTGCGGTGCGAGTAAAACCCACACAGCCCACACAAACACACCGAGAAAAGCCACCAATCACAGCAAAGCAGCAATTTCACATCTTCATTGGGCCGATTGTTGGACGCGCCGGACATCTGTTTTGAGTTAAAGCGCCGAGGTCAGTATAAGACTGTAACCCGATGTAAATCTCCCACAAAAACGCACCGTACACACACATTCCCCTCAGACTGACTCAACTGACCTGGAACGGCTGGGCATACGAGCCACCGAATGTCAAAAACGTGAGCTCACGCGGTCTGAAAATACAATTAATACCACAGAACCGTGTGCTCAGCAGTCACAGCCCAAATCCGATGGATTTATCACCCTCTTCTATCGGTTAACCGCGCAAACCGCTCGGTTTTGACTCGGAGGATAGAGTGACGCGTTCTGGGCCTCAGTCATGGTCGGTGCAGAGCTTGATTAGACACGCCTGAGTATCAACCGTTATAAGTTGCGTTCCAGCAATAATGTTTGTTTGTCTTGAGTGGGATGAAGTCCTGAGAGGATGCAGATCATCACACACACTTTAGTTGTTTGATCCAAACGTAAAGCAGTGATGGCTTACCCAGGCAGTTGTGTCCGTCGTGGGCCAAGCGAAAGCCGTCGTAGCACGTGCATCTGTAGTTTCCAGGGATGTTGATGCACTCGTGAACGCATCCTCCGTTATATTCACTGGCACACTCATCGATATCTGCAAGAACAATCACATTAAACTTTAAAGAGCTGATATCATGGAGAATTGTTGCTGTTTTGAAGCCAAAGGTTTTGGGGTCTTCATACTTTTATTCAAGAAGGCTGCATTAAATTGATCAAAAGGGACAGTAAAGGCATTTATAATGTTACAAAAGATTTATATTTCAAATAAATGCTCTTTTGAACTTTCTATTCAGCAAAGAATCCTGAAAAGTAAAATGTATCACAGTTTCCAAAAAAATTATGAAGCAGCACAACTGTGTTCAACACTGATAATAATCAGAAATGTTTCTTTTGAGCGGCAAATCAGCATATTAAAAGGATCATGTGACACTGAAGACTGGAGAAATGATGTTGAAAATACAGATTTCATCTCAGCAATAAATCACATTTTATAATACACTCA
>JAFVLL020011617.1:0-59460 GCA_021397915.2 Tor tambroides
AGGTGATGGGGATTTACCGCTAATCAAGGAGCCGGTTTTACTGACGAGATGCGCATGCATATTGCATGAGATAAATCGCCCAGCCCTACTATTAATAAGCTGCAAATTAGGAGTTTATTGAGGCAAAAGTCATAGTTAATGGTTTGTTAATAGCGAGAATTGGACCTTAAAATAAAGTGTGACCGAATTTTCATTTTTAACCTTATAAAAACATCCATATTATTATTTACACTGGCATTAATTAAATTTGTTATTGAAAATCAAGAACGTTTACTGTAATTTTGGCACTGTGACTAGTGCAGTGTGTAGTGTAGAGTTCAGATGTTTGCGCTTACCTCTGCAGACGGTTCCGTTACCAACGTATCCTGGTTTACAGGAGCAACTGTGCCCGCCAACCGTATTGAAGCAAAGAGCGTTTTCGTCACAGGTATTGAGTCCACGCACACACTCATCGTGCTCTGAAAACACAAGAGGAGTGTGCATCAGTGTGTGCTTGCACACTTTCCTCAAACTTTTTGCACGTTCGGCACTTTCCATCTTCCTTGCTGCTGTTTCTCTCGGAGGGAATGCAATTGCATCTCAAAGATGAAAAACAGGCAGAAGGAAAGAGAAAGAAACAGAAAGAAAGAATAAAAACAGAGAAAGGGGTAGGAGTCAGATGTGCATGAGCATGGTGCTTAGGGAATAACTGACACTACTGTACAAAAATAATATGCCACAGTCTTTGTTGAAGGTTGTCTGCACTTTTGAGATGCTGTCAAAGAGTTTTTTGCACGTAGACGTTCTCTATCTGGAAAGCAAAGTCTGAAAAAACTGTAAAAGGGCTATAGTTTATGATGAGATAAATAAAAAATAAATGCATAAATAAATTCAGGATTCTTTGATTAGATAATTCATACAGCATTAACAGCATGTATTTGAAGTAGAAATATTCTGTAATATTATAAATGTCTTTACAGTCACTTTTGATCAATTTAATACATGTTTGTTGAATAAAGGTATTCATTTATTTCTTTTTTGGGTCACACTTTATTTTAAGGTCCAATTCTCGCTATTAACAAACCATTAACTATATTTTGCCTCAATAAACTCCTAAGTTGCTGCTTATTAATAGTTAGTAAGGTAGTTGTTAGGTTTAGATATTGGGTAGGATTAGGGATGTAGAATATGGTCATGCAGAATATGTGCTTCATAAGTAGTAATAAACAGCCAATATGTTAATAATAGGCATGCTAATAAGCAACTAGTTAATAGTGAGAACTGGTCCCTATACTTAAGTGTTACCCTTTTTTAAAATTACTTATTCCAAAATTTTGAATGGTACTGTATCATGGTTTCCAAAAAAAAAATAAAATAATAAGCACAACTGATTTCTGAAGGATCATGTGACACAGATAGCTGGAGTATTAATCAATTCATTCATTCATTCATTCATTCATTCATTCAATTGAACATAATGAACTATGCATTTTTCAGTTTTTTTTAGCCTTTGCCTTTTTATATTTCCCTGACTTTCACTTAAAATTCAAGATTTATTTTTATTTTTTGTCACAAACACTTTCAATTTTAATAGTCATTTTTTCATTTTCCCATGAAAAATATTAAATTATAATATATAATATAATAATTAAACTACTAAATGAAATGACTAAATCATTGGATTGAAACATATGATTTATAATAAAGACAGCAAACCAGTCCATGTATTGTTTACAGTATAACAGTAGTAGTAGTAGTAGTAGTAATAATAATAATAATAATAATACATTTTGCATTGAAATTGCTCATGAAATGTTCAACAATCATCTTGCAATGTTACAGTCTTACAATGACCTCCAGATGACCCCATACTAAAAGAAAGGCTTCACTCAGCCTGCATGAAATGCCAATGAAAGGTCCTCTGCTGCAGAGCCTCTGTCATTAATGTTTCTCTTTGGGGAAAAAATGTTCCCACAGCAGCCAGGAGTTCAGGAGAATCGGACAGATACTCACAGAGAATGGTGAAGTTACTGTGAAAAATGTTGGTGAAACTTCAGTGAACCTCATAAATATATCATACTAACCAATCAAAAGAGAGAAATCTGTCTAAAACAAAACTAAAAAAATTAGTCTTATGTTTGGTATTAGGAATGCATAATATATGCCAATACAAAATTCATTATCTGATTTTTTAATTAATCGTTATTTGTCAATGTATATGTTGGCCAATATTAGATAGTTAATTGCACATTTGCAAATTTAATGACCTATGCCTTTATCTAACACTTACTTAGTATATGAAAACACTATATCTGCAATGTAATTTTTAGCAAATCTAAGACTCTTTCATATTGCACATTATAATGTTGTGATGCTTAAATTCAATTGTAGCATTTAAAATGATTGATTTGGTATTTTTTAATCTCATTTGAAGATCCAAAAGAAAAAAAGTATGAAATCAAAGCCAATAAACAATTTGGTCCAATATCAGCTCCACTGGCTCCCTTGATGAAAGCTCTGTGTACCTCAATCAGTTATATTACAGTCATGCCAAGCGTCGTTTGACTGAGATGAATCCCTCACAGTGGACGTGTTTGTGTGGTCTGATTTCTCATCTGCGTTGACTCATCTGCTCATGACAGCTAAAGCGACACCAATTATCCTCCTAATTACTCATATTAACAAAGCTTTTCTCTCCTTGCCTCACACATATTCATTTACCTTCTATCTTCCAGATGGGCAGATCTATCAGCTTCCACCAGGTGAAAAATGTTCTCTCTTCTTCTCAATCATATACTCACACAAGCAATGCAAGCAACAGCAGACTCACATTGTGCTTCTATATATATAAAACATATACGCACATCGTACTCCTCAGGGTTTCCTTCTCTTCTATTATATCTCTCCAAATCCCAGTGTTTACACCTGTCTGGTGTCTTTTTCTTCAATGCATGTCACATTCCATCTCCTCAAACCCATCTTCTAGTGAAGCGAAACTACCTAATCAACTTTAGTCATAAATCTTACAACACGCATCTTTAAATCACTCTCATTAAAATGTCATTAAATCATCTCATTAAAACGCACTTTAACTGATGAATGATACTGATTGGCTGTGTGTTTTTATGCTGCGGTTCCTCATCTATGAACACCTCAGGATGCATTTGCAGCTGAATTAAGGAACCTTCACCAGTGCAATGCAATCACATATTCAGTCTGAATGCTTGAACAGGGTGCCAAAAATCATATTCGTTCTTACGGACAGAAATGCTACTTCTCAAGCATACAAGATGGTTCTTTGTGTTTGTGCATGAAAGGGATAGTTCATCTAAAAATTTCAATCATTTACTCATCCTCATGTCTTTTGAACACAAAAGAAGATGTTAAGCAGAATGTCCAAGCTACTCTTTTCCACAATATAAGTGAATGGTGATCATGGTTGTGAAAATGCTTTAAAATTTTATATTTCAGTTTCAGTATTTCAGTCTGTTGCTCACACAAACATAGCATATGGCTTTAGAAGACTTTGAAGATATATTGAGTGATATGGATGACTTGTAGAGCAGCATGAACATTCTTCAAAACATCTTCTTTGGAGCAAAAAAAGTCACAAAGAATTAAGACAACATGAGTGTGAGTAAATGATTTTTAATTTCGAGATGAACTATTCCTTGAAAAATAGAAACCTAATGAAGTGAAATCTCTCTGATCTTTGAAGGAACATTTACATGGACAGCTCTGTCCAGAATAGCACATAAATGAACTGATTGGAGACTAACGTCATTTTACGCTTAACATCTGCTGACTGCTCAAGGGGAACTAATGAAGTATTCTGTGAGAGACACAGAAAGCAAGGAGAAATAGAAAGCCCATAATGTCCATTATTAACAGCATATATTTTCTTCGTTGGACAACAAACGCTAACTAATGACCGGTACTGTTCACGTAACTGACAAAACCTCTTATCATGCCTACAAGTTTGTTTATTGCCAAGTAAAGGATGTAATTAGTAAATATCAGTGAGCCGATCATGTAGGCAAGACAGAGCTTTAATGAACAGATATGGAAACAGTGGAGCGCAATTAAAATAATTACAGTAATTCCAATAACTTCTGATGTTTTAAATTAAAATAAGATCGGCTGATTAAAAGTCCTCTCGTTTTAAATCAGGTAACGTCTATTGCAGCTTCATATTCAACGAATTCCAGTTTCGACTGATGTGACTGCAGCTTGCAGATTATCTCCTAATAATCCCACAGGCAATATACGCAATATTTTTCTCTGTGTGACTGCACACATGAATAATTGAAAATAATAATGTTTTGCCATCAGAAAGCCAGCCTCAGTAATTACAGAAGCAGATACACAGCTTTGAGCCAATCAACAACAGACACAAGCCTTTCAACCAATCATCAATGGAGAACAGATCCAGAGGGAAGAACGAGAGATTAAACACAGAGTTAAACTGATAACTGCTGCAAGTAATAGTTTCATTAAATGGATATGAAAGCAGCAGGGTGTGCATGTAAATGGAAAGACATCTCTCACCTGTACATTTCAAGAAAAAGACACATACTTTGAGGATTGATTTTAAAAATTACAAACAAAATCTGATTCTGAACCATTTCTGGGATTCTAGAATAGAGTTTCAGCAATTTATGGAACAGTTTCTAAAATAATTGTCTAGATATGCAAATGTAATCATAGAATAATTGACTCCACAATTCTATAAAAGGTTAAGGCTCAATGCTGGTGAAACCAGGCCATTAGAAATTTGCTTTCATACGACATGCAGCATTGCAGACTACTTGAAAAATAATGACAATAAATAATAACAATGCAGCTGGCCTTGAACACACATGGCTTTCTGAGCAGAAAAAACCTTGAATAGTTTCCAAAATAAAAGCTGAATTGTTGTTGCCCATGATTGCACCTTGCAGCCCAGGTGCAGCGTTTTTGTACTTTTGTGTATTTATTGAGACAGAAACCTTCCTGGCCTCTTCGTTGTAATTAATTCACTTTTAAAGTAGGTCACAGAAGGACTAAGGCTCATTTATCGCGTAGCTGTTCCCTTGCGCCGTGTTTTGCTTCCTTATCCTGCACTCCTGAAGAGATTTAATTGCTTTTTTAAGTTAAAGATCAGGAGCACGTACCATCTGTACTTTCCATCAGTGAAAACTTTCACATATGCTGTCTTTCTTTTTTTCCCCAATTCACTGTCTTGAATTTTTTTTCTCTTCCTCTGTTTAATTCTTGTTATTCCACTAATGCATGCACTATTAAAGCAATGTTGAAAAATGCTTGATAAGTTTCATAAAATAAACCTTGTTAATACAAGCAAAATAATAAAACAAAATAAATAAAAAATATTTTGAGTGTGTATGCTGCCTATATATCAAACATTTTATTTATTTAAACATTACTAATTAAAATAAATTTCCATTTTTATTCATATTAAAATAATAAAACAAATGATAAAAACAGCAAATATATTAGTATATTTTATATTAGAATGTATATTAGAATGTAATTGTAATAATATTTTACAATATTACTGTTTTTACTGTATTTTTAATCAAATAAATACAGCCTTGAAGAGACTTTCAAAAACACTATTTTTTTTCTTTTTTAAACATTTTTGGAATATTACATATTAAAATATTATAATAATATTTATTATATTAAAATATTAAATATAGTAGCTGCATCCATATAATAAAATATTCATTAACATATAATATTATTAAATAATTTATTTATACGATTCTTCTGTGATTTTACTTATTTTTATGTATTACTCATTAACAAATGTGAATCATATTTTTTTAATGAGTGAAAAATCCCCAATAAAATTAGCTTTTTTGAGGAAACAAATTCTGATAATAGGAAATACGCCAAATGTAGCATATTAGATGAATTTATAGGGTCTTTAAACATATTTTAATGGCCTGGAGCTATGACCTAATTATTAACACTCCATACACATTAAGCCATGGTGCTCATTTGAGAGATTCAGGTTTGAATCCAGCCTGCATTATGTCCCATTCCCCTTCTCCCCACCCTAATTATTCCCTGGCAAAATAGACACATTTTAATGATTTCTGTACTCACCAGTGCAGGAGTAATCATCAATCCGGACATAGCCAGTGTTGCAGACACACATAAAGGAGCCGGGTGTGTTCATACACATCGTGTTCTCCCTGCAGTAGTGTTTCCCCTCCGCACACTCATCAATATCTGCAACCACAGCAGAACACAAGACACACTCTGTACTATGACCCGAACACAATACGGTTTTCAAAACATTTGGGAAGAAGCAGTGCCAAAAACCACCATTCACACTGCAGCTGTGATCAATTAGCAGCATTTGTCAAGGGTGCGGGAAGATCCAGTCATTACATCATAAGCATTCTGTTGTATGAAGAACATTACTGTTCACACTGCTGCAGGAAACTGTTAAGACTGTAAAATAGCAGGAACACCAACACCATGTTTGAATGTTTCAATGAATATTTAAGAGGGAGCACAAAAAAAAAAATTAATTATGATTATTTAATCATACATTTGGCGCCTCAAAATTCATATGACTCCCTGTCTTCCATGGAAAAAAAATATTGCTAAACTTTTTTGAACATCTACCTGAAACTTTAGCAGCTTTGATAATAGAAAGAATACACATACATCGGTAATAACGAGAAAGAGGTTTGAATATCTTTTGAAAATAATGTACAGTACTGTACATGTGACTCAATTCAGTCCTTAAACTGCATTAACAAAACACAGAGCACTTCTAGACCTTTCACTTTCTGTCCCTTTCCTCCACCCCTTCACTTTCTCAGCCTCCAGCTTTTTCTCTTACACTTTTCATAGATACACACTTGTCCTTCGGTCCACCCACTCTCTCCTCCTCAAGAGCACTTTATATAATCTTCCTCACATTTCTTTTCTCTGTTTAAATCTACACAGCACAAACTCATGTTCTTAATCAGCATTTTGTCTCTTTTCCAATACAAAATATCCTTTTAATATACTTAAAAGAAGATATATTTGATAAAGAAACAAAAGTTGCTTGAGATATTACAACTTGTATTTAGAAAAAATATCTTGAAGTTCATCTTTTTTTACCATAGCAAAATAGCAAATGTAGCATAAAACTGATTTTTGTGAGGTTTAGGCTTAAAATAAAAATCCATCCATCCAACCAACTTGTCCTGTCTAGGGTTGACAAAACAATACAAAACCCAACCAACCAACTTGTCCTATCTAGGGTCAGCAAAACAAAACAAAACTAAACAAAACTAAACAAAACAAAACACCAACTTCTCATATCTAAGGATGACAAAACAAAACAAAACAAAAAAACAAAACAAAACACCAACTTCTCATATCTAAGGACGACAAAACAAAACAAAACAAAAAACAAAACACCAACTTCTCATATCTAAGGATGACAAAACAAAACAAAACAAAAAACTAAACAAAACAAAACAAAAGACCAACTTGTCATATCTAAGGACGACAAAACAAAACAAAACAAAAAAACAAAACAAAACACCAACTTCTCATATCTAAGGACGACAAAACAAAAAACAAAACAAAACAAAACAAAAAACAAAACAAAACACCAACTTCTCATATCTAAGGATGACAAAACAAAACAAAACAAAACAAAACAATACAAAAGCCAACCAACCAACTTGTCCTATCTAGGGTCAGCAAAACAAAACAAAACAAAAAACAAAACAAAAAACCAACTTGTCATATCTAAGGACGACAAAACAAAACAAAACAAAACTAAACTAAAAACACCAACCAGCCTATCCTATCTAGGGTCAACAAACAAAACAAAACAAAACAAAACACCAACCGACCTGACCTAAGGTCGACAAAAAACAAAACAAAACAAAAAACAAAACAAAACAACAACCATCCTATCCTATCTAGGGTCAACAAAACAAAACAAAACAGAACAAAAGATATATTCTCTGAAAACAAGTCTTATTAACTTACACAGAGGCATAACAACCCATTTTTGAGAAGTAATAATTATAATAATAGCCTTTGCCCACGAGATGCTTTAGCAATGGACTGATAAAGTCAAGTTTTCTTTTTAAGATGGTGTAAACATAATATAAATCCATCAGAGCAGTGTGTTTGATTTAAAATTAAATAGTGGAAAAATGTCTCCAAAGTCTTATCTGTCCCCATGTGTCTTCTGTGGAGGATTCAGTGCATAAAATGAGGAGAAAAAAACTCACTCATCACTTCTGTAATTGAAAATGTAATGCCTTTTTCAGCCACTTTTGTTCTAGAAGATATGAAACCCAAATTAATAATTTAAAGTTTATTTCAGAGCCGCACTGGTATTATTCACAAGCCTGAGGCTGCTACAAACTACCGACTGCAACTGTCCATGCAAACATACAGAATTTTTCACAAACGAACAAGGCAATATTTTTCATATAAAAGCCATTGTCAGTTATTTAAAGCTGATGTGTGTATTTTTTATGTTAAAACACTTCATAGTATACCAGCTCAATGTGCAGAGACAACTATAAGTGAACTAAAATTTATTGGTTAACTGGTTAATTGCAGCAAAAGCTTAAACACATAAACAAAGAGATTTTTCCCTGTTTCTGTGGCTCTTTCTGGTATCAAAACAGAAAAAATCAACATATCTCCAAATGCTAAAAGAGTCCAACAGTGCTTGATAAAGAGTGCTATTATGACCCAGCAGGTCCTCTCAGATGTGTCTCAGATTTTATCAAGTCATACTGAGTCTTGGAGCCACATTACTGTAACAACTGTGTTGCCTAAATTCTTTCAGACACTCACAGAAGCTTTCTGTGCATTTCAGGTGACTAAAAGTTCTTCTGTCACTTCCCCCAAAATTGTCTATTCATTGTCTATGCCGGAGGCATCCTACTGTGACTCACAGTGATAAAGGTCAGAGTTGCATTAAGACAAAGCAAGTTGTTCATCTTCACATCACTTTAAAGCGCAGTCATCACAATGGATTGTTCACAGTTTAAGGTTTTCAATTAAGATGCTTTCAGATAACTGCCTTGAAATGTTAGAGGGAAGTCAAAACTGTTAATAAATTTTACTGCAGGGCAAATTTTGTTTTTGACCCTCATTGTATGAGCAAAAATATCTTCTTGTCCGTTCCAAGGAAGGAGGAAGCTTAGGAAACAGAACAACAACAGAATTTTCTTTTTTTGAGTATCTTTTTTTGTTTGTTCGTCAGAACAAATTTTAAGAAATTTATTGTCACTTGTTCAGCAATGCATCCTCTGCAGTGAATGGGTGCCGTCAGAATGAGAGTCCAAACAGCTGATAAAAACATCACAATAATCCTCAAGTAATCCACACCACTCCAGTACATCAATTAACATTTTGTGAAGTGAAAATCTGCATGCTGTATAAGACACAAATCCATCATTAAGGCGTTCAAACTTTAATCCGTCACTTCTGGCCAAAATAGTCTATAATCCATAATAATGCTTCTTCCAGTCCATCTCTTGTTGTCCTCTCACATCAAAATCCACTGACATGTTTGTTTAGAAATGTTTTCACTTGTAAACGATGCTTGATCTGTACATATTTCTCTTCTGATTCAGACAAGACAACTTTTTCACTGGAGAAAGCAATATTATGGATAGATGTCTCGTATTTTAGCCAGAAGTGATGGTTTGAAGTAAAAAAAAAAAACATCTTGATGAATTTGTTTATTACAAACATGCAGCTTTTTGCTTCACAAGACATTAATTGATGGACTGGAGTTATGTGGATTACTTGTGGATTATTGTAATTTTAATTCATTAGCTGTTTGAACTCTCATTCTGACGGCACCCATTCACTGCAGAGTATCGATTGGTGAGTAAGTGATGTAATCCCAAATTGCTTCAAATCTGTTCTGATGAAGAAACAAACTCATCTTCATCTTGGATGAAGGTGAGTACATTTTCAGCAGTTTTTCATTTTTGGGTGAACTATTCCTTTAACAGGACTTAAAAACCTAAAGAAAACCACAGAAGCACATTTGCAGGCAACACTAAGGTAAAACTAGAAATAGTCATTGGATTTATGTGTGAAAAGAGATATCTGTCACATTCTCGCTGGGCTGCCGTGTATGTTTAGACAAGGGTACAGCCTATTAAAAGCCAACGAGCCACAGGAACCCTCCTTCACATCTGTACACACACTTGCACAGCATGAACTCTAGGGTTTACAATGCATTAATTACAGCTGTAAGGATAATAGCGGTGCTGAAATAGTCATTCAGCGAGACACTAAGTAATCACCAGTCAACAGCTTTCGTCGGCAAGTCCTCCATCTGTGATTGCGGCCAATTTAGTGATTTGTGAAAGCCCTGTTATTTGCTTATACAACACAGAAATTTCTAGAGAGCAAATCTGTGGGGGGTCAAATAACAGGTGCTATGGAAGGTTTGATGGATTTAGAGTTTAATTTGTTTGTATAGTGTTTAGAAACATACATACATCAATGTTTGCCTGTGGGAGTTTTAATACCTTGGCAGTAGGCGCTGTCGTCCCTGAGCGCATGGTATCCTTCTTTACAACTGCAGAAAGCTCCTGCTTCTAGGTTAATGCAGTCCGAATTCTCCACACAATTGCGGCTGTGACCCTCAGCACAGAAATCATGCCCTTGGAGTGAGATAGATAGAGTAGAAATGCTATGCAGCCCATAAATCTGACATTTAGAATTTATGCATTATATTTATGCAATTTTCCCAATGTGGACAAATGTCTAGCTTGTACTAATAGTTGAAAGACACTTTACTTTGAATTGGGAGGATTTCTTGTTCACCTACGCCTGGCTAGTCGATGTGAAATACTTGTGGGACATTGCATATCCTGCTGTGTGACAGGCTATACACCATCTAAAACCATTTTAAATAGCATTTTACTAATTATTTTATAATTGTTAATAAACGAGTTCTTAATGAGTTTTTAATTGGTCTTTTTTTGACTTCTTTTCCAACAAATCTCCCTTAAACAAGATTAGTTTACTTGAGAAGCAACTTTGTATAAGATATTAAGATTTGTTTTCATAGATTATACTGTATCTTGGTTATCAGTGCATTTTGACCTACTGGACTTTTTTTTATTTTTAACTTGTTTATACTTAAAACAACTGAAAATAATTAATTATGCAGTGTTGTCTGTATAAATAAACTGATCTTGTTTCAGTGATTTGGATACTTTAACTTTAATCCTTTTGAAGGTAAGTAAAAATGGGCTGTTTGTAGTTTTTAAAATGTGCCACACCCCAGGACCCTTCAAAAAAATAGTGAAGGCAAAAAAGGTTAATAAAATATATTTTAACATATATATTCATATAATTAAACAAAACAATTCAAATTAAAACAATTAAAAAACAAAACAAAACAAGACAAAACAAAGCAAAGCAAAGCAAAGCAAAGCAAAACAACCAACCATCCTATCCTATCCAGGGTAAACAAAACAAAGCAAAACACCAACCAACTTGACCTAAGGTCGACAAAAAACAAAACAAAACAGCAAAACAACCCTAACAAAACAATTTCAAAACACACTGTGTTGTGGCTCAATCTGTGAACTATGAGGTGTGGAAAAGTTGAGCATATGCTGCCCTTTAAAGTTTCACTGTTAAACTGGGTGTTATGTGTGTGTAGTTATATGTGTTAAGGCTGCAAAAATAGATGAGTGCTGTCATGCACAGTCATGGCTTGGTGTTGAGCACAAATCTAGTTTGTGTGTGCAGTGTTCAAAGGTGGCTGACCTTAATATGACTCCAATCAGCAGAGTGTAGTGTGTGTGTGTGTTTTCTGCATGTGTGAGTGTGTCACACCTCTGCACACTTTGCAGCAGCGGTCTGTGAGCGTAATCTGCTCTGACTCCGGGCAGTTTAGCTCTAGACAAGAAGTGATCTCAACCCTACGCATGCTTCGATCCTGCAAATACACAAACAAGTGTTTATTCAATTTATCCTGCAAGTAAAACACCAAGTCTGCTGGGAAAATCCAACTTAAGATGCAAGATGCTGGTTTTGAAACATGGTCACTGTTTTTAAGCTGGTCTAAGCTGATTCAAGCAACAAACCAACTTCCATGATGGTCTACGTGGTTTTTGGAACATTTGGACAAACCAGTTAGATGAGCTAGAAACCAGCTATTACGTTCCAGAACACTGTTAGGAGCTTAAGATGGATTTTCAAAATCAAATGCTGCCTGACATTTAAATTTAAAGACAGGATCATTCAGAATTCAAATTCTGTCTGAAATCGAATTTATAACAGGCCCAAACATATTTCAAATTCAAATGCTGCTTAGAATTCAAATTAATAACCAGGCCAAGACAGAATTCAAATTCAAATACTGCTTGAAATTCAAATTCATAACAAGGCTCAGATATAATTCAAAGTCTGCCAGGAAATCCAACTCATAAGTAGGCACAGAATTTAAATTCAAAGTATAAATTAAATTCAGAATTTAAAGACAGAATTCAAATTCAAAATTAACTTGGATTTCAACTGCTGCTTGGAATTTAAATTCATAACATGCCGAGCAAGAATATTCTGCCTGAAATTCAATTTCATAACCAGGCACAGACAGAATTTGAATTCTAAATCTGCTTGTAATTCATATTCATAACCAGGATGAGAGAGAATTCAAATTCTGCCTTGTAATTAAATTCATAACCAGGGACAATACAGAATTTAAATTCAAATTTTGCTTGGAATTCAACTGCTGTTTGGAATTCAAATTCATAACGAGGTCCAGACAGAACTTAAATTCAAAATTCCAACCGCTGCTTGGAATTCAAACACAGCCAGGCTGAGTGAGAATTCATATTCTCCCTGAAATTCAAATTCATAACCAGGCACAGACAGAATTTGAATTCTAAATCTGCTTGTAATTCATATTCATAACCAGGCTGAGAGAGAATTCAAATTCTGCCTGGAAATTAAATTCATAACCAGGCCCAGACAGAATTCATATTCAGCTTGAAATTCAAATTCATAACCAGGCACAGACAGAATTTGAATTAAAATTCTGCTTGTAATTCAGATTCATAACCAGGCTGAGAGAAAATTCAAATTCTGCCTGGAAATTAAATTCATAACCAGGCCCATATAGAATTTAAATTCAAATTAGCTTGGAATTGAGCCACTGCTTAAAATTCAAATTCATATCCAGGCCAAGCAAAAATTCATATTTTGCCTGAAATTCAAATTCATAACCAGGCACAAACAGAATTTGAATTCTAATTCTGCTTGTAATTCAGATACATAACCAGGCAGAGAGAGAATTAAAATTAAATTCATTACCAGACCCAAACAGAATTTAAATTCTAAATTAGCTTGGAATTCAATCGCTGCCTGAAATTCAAAATCATACCCAGGCACAGAAGGAATTTGAATTTAAATTATGCTTGTAATTCAGATTCATAACCAGGCTGAGAAAATTCATTTTCTGTCAGAAATTTAAATTCATAACCAGGCCCAGACAGAATTCAAATTCAGGTTACAAATGTTGCTTAGGACTGCAAGTCATAACCAGGCCTAGGCACAATCTTCGCCAGTAGAATTCAGATTTCTATCACTCATGTGAATCCAATAAACATCCACCCAACAGACTTCAGTAGTACTTACCCTGCATTCAAACAACAGACAGTTTCCCTCAGAGTCATGTACACTTTTACGATCACCTTCCACATACACTCTTCCTCTGAACAGACACACCGCTAAAGCCGAAAAGATATAAAGAGAAAAAGAAGCAAAAATGAGATCCAGGCAAGAAATAAGAGGATAGAGACAAAACAAAGTGCTTTGGAATGTGAACCAGTAAAGCATCGATCGGACAAGCATGTTAGATTAAGCCTACCAGAGCGCAGTGTTAAATAAAGCCCTGGTCATCAGTCAAACTGCTATTAGCTTCTGCACATTAGCTCTGCTCACTCAAACACAACACGCTGCACACTGGCCTTGAATTAATTATACCAGAGAAAACGTGTGACTGCGTTGTGTGTGTGTTGACATTCGCATTTGTGGCAGCGGTAACCTAGCAACACTGGGATGTGGTCAGTTTGTCATCAAGACCACAGCATGATTATATAAAACATTTTGGTGGAAAGGAATTTAGCGAAGAGAGATGCTGGAGATACGAAGGAGCAAAGGGAGAGAGAAGTTGTCAAATATATGCACCTCTATAGACGCATGGCCTCATTTGTGTGTGTGCGTGTGTGTGAGAGAGAGAGTGTGTGTGTGTGTGTGTGTGTGTGTGTGTGTGTGTGTGTATACTCACGCTGGCATTCTTTACAGCAAGCTCCAGGCATGTAGATTGGAGCTGTATCAGGGGGACACTGAGGTGGTGAGCAGAAAATACTCTCACACTCCACTGTACCATTCTGTAGGTGGAAAACACACACACACCATCATCATCAATAAAAGAGCTTCACAATTACACGATTCTGCAACATAAACTGACAGAATCAGACAGTGACTGTCATGAATGCTGATGGCAAATCAGATTGTCACATCTTCAAAATCTCCACAACTAAAACAAAGCTCAACAAATACTCAGGTGTGAAGCAACTGATCTTGAGGGTGTGTTCCCACACTGACAGCGGCAAAACAGCTTGACTTGCCAACTTTCTGTTCTGTTTATTACCACGAAATTAGTGTTTTTGTCTAGTTTTCCAGTAAAATATCTACAAAAATGCCAATGGGCTACTATAAATAAATATTAATACATATAGATATTAATATCAATACATAGTATTATAAAACGTTTAAAAATGATTAAATTATAAACTGAATTCTTAATTTATACTCTGGGGAAAATAAATACTTTTTCTCAGGTAATGTAATAGTTTTGCAAGAGAATACAAATGTTTTGGGAGAGAATCTAAATGTTTTGTGAGCGAACACAAAGTTTCTTGGGGGGAACATAAAAGTTTTGCAAGAGACCGCAAATGTTTTGCGAGCGAACACAAAGTTTCTCTAGGGAACGTAATAGTTTTGCAAGAGAATGTAAATGTTTTGCGAATGAACGCAAAGTTTCTCTAGGGAACGTAATAGTTTTGCAAGAGAATGTAAATGTTTTGCGAATGAACGCAAAGTTTCTCTGGGGAACGTAATAGTTTTGCAAGAGAACGCAAATGTTTTGCAAGCAAACACAACGTTTCTCTGGGGAACGTAATAGTTTTGCAAGAGAATGTAAATGTTTTGCGAATGAACGCAAAGTTTCTTAGGGGAACGTAATAGTTTTGCAAGAGAACGCAAATGTTTTGCGAGCAAACGCAACGTTTCTCTGGGGAACGTAATAGTTTTGCAAGAGAACGCAAATGTTTTGCAAGCAAACACAACGTTTCTCTGGGGAACGTAATAGTTTTGCGAGAAAATGCAAATGTTTTGCGAGAGAATGCACAGTTTCACAGGGAAACGTAATACTTTTGCGAGAGAACACAAATGTTTCACAAGAGAATGCAATATTTTTGTGAAAGAATGCAAAGGCATTGAAATATAATTCTAAATATTTCATCCCCATGTCCCCTTAGAGGCTCTGTAGGATATTGTAGAAACAAGCAGCACAGCAGTAGTAGTAGTAGTCACATCACATCACTACTCATTTGCATAATTTGTACTGTCACTCACGTCTTCTCAACTATTACTGAAAAGAATGACTTCAGTTGCTTTGTCGCTGAAAATTGCTGTCATTGTGAATGGCCCTTGAGCTTGTAGTTCGAAAAGCCATCTCTTGTTTAAATTCTCACCCAAACAAACCTAAGTCATCCCATCCTGGCAATACATGAACTTACTGAGCATGTGCAGTTTCTGCATCCATCTATCCAAGCATCATCATCTCTGTATAGCTCTCCATTCAGGGTGCACGTCCTCTCACAGTAACAGCCATCCAAGTACTTCATCTTCTCTTCGGCAAGTGCCAGCTACAGCACAATGAAGACGTGAGGAAGAAGAGAGGGTGAGACTGGATGATGAATCAATATAGAGGGAGGCGATAAAAAAAAAGAAGAGCAAGCAAAAACAATAAATGTTAGAAGGAGAGGGAAATATGAGATTTATGATAAAGGTAGCATTTGTGGTGTTCATTATTAAGGCCATTAAACAGACCATAACACAAAAAAAAACTATTGACATACAACACAAACACTATAAACCTATGTAATGGAGAGAGAATTTAGTAATTTTCAATAAAATGAGAAACATCAAATTAACTGCATCAATTATTATAAACTAAAAGCTATTAATAGCAACATTAGCATGCTAAAAGTAAAATTTTCACCACACGGGTAACCCCCAAAATGCAAAAACTAACTTTAAAATCTAACAACATCGAACCTCAAGATAGTCCTAACAAGTCTCCCTCTTTTGTCATTTTGCTCAAAACACATATATACACGCAATATAAACACACAATAACACGTAACTTCAGCATTTACACTTCTCATCACGCAAAACAACTGGAAATTCCCTGCTCAAATGATTTATTTATTATTCATGTAGCCCCAATGCATGGATTAAATAAACTTCTATAAAATGGATTAAATAAACTTCTATATTACACATTTAAATTCATTGCACAGATTAATGAAACCGTGACAAAATTCAACAGATTTTTTGCATTAGCTCAGAATAATAAAACCGAGCAAGCAGCAAAATAGTTTTTAAACATAGGCTATCACAATGCTAAATATTTTTTATGTACTTACCTTGCTTGATGTTTTAGCCAAAATATCTTGAAGTTCCATGATCTTCTGAACCAGCCCATGGAAATCATTACAAGTAGGACAAGCTGCAAAAGTGGTGGATGTACATTAATGCCATTTCCAGACCAGTAAGTAAACAAAGTGCGAAGTTAATTTTTTCTGAAAATATGTACTTACTACGGTTGAGATCTGGACATTGGACGATGTATCCATGGGGTATGACAACCAACTGAACATCCTGCATCACTCCCTGACAGAAAGAAAGTCAGAAAGATGTAAACAAGACAAACGTAAAATGTTACATGTTTTATGGCCTATTTTCAATGTACAAGATTATGTTGTACCCTGAAGAACCCATGGGCGTCATTTCTTTGACCAAGCCAGATGTTTGTTCCTCTGGGAAAGTCCATAGATGGCGTCTCCACAATCCTTTCGTAAATTCTGAAAGCAAGCACAAATAAAAAGCAACACATGAGAGGACATTGATACAGACTACTACAAGGCATTCAAATCTCTCTCCAGTGGTTCTCAAGCCATTCACCTGTTGCAGTCAATATGGAGCACCACTTGGGTGGCACTGAATGCCAGGGAGACTTTGTGCCAATGTCCATCTGCTAGACTATAGGGGAAGACCTCTCTCTGCTGCCGCTGGTCTGAGGTTTGGAAGAAGAGACGGATCTCATTACGCAGACCGCTGCTCTCTACCTCCAGAAACCTGAAGAGGAATCCAAGAAAACAGATTTATCCTTGTGAAAAGTCATAATCATGCTTGAAATCTGCAGGAAATAGGAAATAACTGCTGCCAAAATGTTCTCTGTTAGTTCTAATGTTTCCATGCACAAGACTTTTGCAGGTTAAGCTGCCAAGCGGTCGTTATTAAATTCTGGTATGTGCCAAAGCAGCAGGGAATAATGCGGCTCAAGGGAATGTAGGAGTTTTGAATGAATGTGAAGAGGAGCAGTGATCCGTGAATCTCTTGGCCTGGACTCCGAGTGCTGACCTTAAAGAGGTGGTAGAATCAATACTGTGTGTGTTTAAGAAATGTCAGTGGACACCCCAATCAGAAGTGTTACAGACATTCCATCAGAAGAACAGATTATATGTTCCTCTGAGAAACAGTAAATTAAACAGAAAAAAATAGAAAGAAGGTTTTACTGGAGCAAAAGCCTACCAGAAGAATAGATGCACAGACAGCCCAATAGAAAGACAAGCTGATGGATGGATGGATGGATGGATGGAGGGAGAGATGGAAAGGATGGACAGACCGATGGATGGATGGATGGATGGATGGATGGATGGATGGATGGATGGATGGATGGATGGATGGATGGATGGATGGATGGATGGATGGATGGATGGATGGATGGATGGATGGATGGATGGATGGAGAGATGGAAAGGATGGACAGACCGATGGATGGATGGATGGATGGATGGATGGAGGGAGAGATGGAAAGGATGGACAGACCGATGGATGGATGGATGGATGGATGGATGGATACCTCTGTTCTCCATAGTGGATGGACAGCAGCACTCCGGAGCTGAATTTCTCCTGTTTGATGGTCAGTAGAAGAGTGAACTCAGTTCTTCCTCTCAACTTCTGAAGAATTCTCTCTGCTGCCTTGAGGGAAGCTCTTGCATTCCTTGATGTGCCTGATGGAGAGAGTGACAAAATCAGTGAAGGAGAAATTCTGAGGCATTTGCTCATTCAACTTGGATCAACTGAATATATGATCTTACAAGCTTTATATATTAAAAGGACCCCAGAACGGATCCATCACTGTGTGGTCAAGCTATGTATTCAACACAATCATCAGCTTTTGCAGTAAATGAATTTGTTAAACATTTAGGCGACTGGTACAAAGCAAAAGTGGCTTAGAGGGAGAAACAGTCTTTAATTTCCAGACCATGATGTAGCTATGGAACTATTATGGCCATTTTGAGCCAACGGGATCATCTGGTGATATTTATGTTTAAATATCCACTCTGGAGTCAGTGTGAATACTGAAGTAAGCAGAATAAATGACTATGATAAATACCAAGGGGTCAAAGTTTGGGTAGTTAGCATAGCCCGGTTAGCCCCGGCAGATAAGAAACTACACCATCTGCACTCAAAAAGCTTTTTTTTTTTTTGCCATTAATGCTCATTTTGTGTCAAAAACAACATATAAATTACATATATTTTATTGAATTGCTGCCTTGTGACATCACAGAGCAGGATAGTTGCTAATAAAGGGGTTAGGACTATGAATAAAATATTAAAGATATGAAAGGTATTAAAGATATCCTTTGAGCATACAAAGGACAATTTTAAGGAAATGAGGATGGTAGACTGGCATGCAGGTCATGTCGTGACACTGATGTGAGAGGCAATAGAACAGAAATAAAAAAAAGAGACAGAAGGAAGGAGGAAACACACTGGAAGAGCTGATGAGTTGGCTGAGGAGGACACAGGAAGTTGACTGTCTCCTCAGGGACGAATGTTTAAATCAGCCCTGTGAAAACATAAGAAATGTCTGGGTCTGGTCCTCTCACAGGGTAAAAAACATGCAACACACACACTCGCACACACATAAGGCCAACCGGGGAACGCTAATGTTCTGTAGCTATTGTCAAGTAAATCTCAGGGGAGCTGTAAGCCGCAGCCGTGAGCCCATTGTACACCAGGAATGAGGCGGAGTTTCAGCACCTTCATTAATCAAATACACTGTACGACAGTGAGCTGAAGCTAACCTGGTAACCTCCACAATCCGCAGAGGACACCGCAGCTGATCTAATGGTTTCCCGGACAGTTCACAAGTATCAGCATTAAAGTCCTCTGGGGAAGTGCAAGAAAAACACGTTTTTTTTTTTTTTTCCAGACACCTCTCCGATTAAATCCCATTGGATCGACACTTCGTCTCAGATGTGCTATTCTTCTATCCTGCTCATCATTGAGGGTTGTATTAATGTGCTGTAAATCAAAGGCTAGTCGTTCAATGGCAGCATTTAAAGGTCAGAGAGCAGCTAGGGACTGCTGATGACTATCCTCTAGGAAATTATGCAGATTACCAGTAATGACTCTTTAAATGAATACATTTAAAAATATACAAAATAAAGTAAAATAATTGCAAATCTGTACAGATTAGAAACAGATTAGAAAAAAAAGATAGATAGTTAGCTATAAATAAATACAGTAAATATGTGCAAAGAGTTAAACAAATAAATCTGTACAGAAAAGGATTTAGCTAAATACTGAAATGTAAATAAATAAATAAATAATTGGTTACAAATCTGTACAGATAGATTCAGCAAATCATTAAATTTAAACAAACAAGTAAGTAAATTACAATGTGCAGACAGTTAGCTAAATATTACATATAAAAACTGTACAGCTAAATAAATAAATAGATAAATGAATGAATAAATAAATAGATTTAAAAAAGTCAGCAAAATATTGAAATTTAATAAATAAATAAACAATTTAGTTAGCTAAATATTTAAATCTAAAAATATAAATATATTAAAATATTTAACAAAACATATCAAATATATTTAATAATATAATATATACATTATATATATTTAACAATATAATATTAATATTTATATAGTTCGTTTTAAATAAACATAAAAAATGCTACTTTATTCATCTCATTTAAGGAATATCTAAGCTCCTAATTTCCAGGCCATGAGGACACAATCACCACTGAGCAAGGAGGTAATCAGTAATCTGAATCTGTAATCAATTGCTCCAAGTTATCAAACACCACAGTCCTGCTATGCCTCAAGAGAACCAATAACTTCAATAACGATAAACGAGAACTGGGCTCCTGGGAGTGAGAAACACAGTGTGATGCAAATTATGTAACTCGAGTGACACTATTCTGGCAGAATTGAAATTAAAAACCTTTAAGAAGATTGCTGGTTAGTATTCCTAATGATCCAGAGTATCTGTGCCACCAATAATATGAGCAATTACATGTAAAAAAAAAAGCACTTAAATTGATCACAAGTCAGCTACTTATGATGCAAGCTCTTAAAAGTGTCCTAACATACCTTAATGAAAAATTAAAGCCAATGTAAAAAAACTCATTTACAACTGATGAATTATTCAAGGCCTATTATAATGACAAAACGAACAAGTGTCTCTCCTCAAGTTAACATTGCATTAATCAGAAGACATAGGTTCATTATTCTGTGCCTCAAAGCAGTGGTTTGGTTAGTAGAAATGCCACAGATGCATGTATTAAAGGAACAGTTTGCATTTTTTACATCTTTTTTGCAGAGATACAGTAGTTCACCCAAAAATGAAAATTCTATCATTTACTCATACTTGTGTCATTTTAATTTGCTAAACATTTCAATTTGTGTTCTCCATAAGAAAGAAAGTTAGATTTGAAATGACATGAGGGTGAGTAAATGATGTCTGAATCTTCAATTTTGGGTGAACTATTCCTTTAAGTCTCTGCAAAAAAAAAAAGAAAGAAAGAAAAAAAAAAAGTCATCGTACTGCAGACACAAAGTCGAGACATGGAATCTCAGCTGGGGAATGCGGGATGAGCGATAGGAGCGACGTAGAGTATTTGTCTGGTGTAGACCGCATCAGTGCACAGGAGAAGCACTTAGCTGATGTCCCTCTTGGCTGCTGCATGCTCAAATAGCTGATGAATGAGCAGGAATCTGATCCTGGCACTTAAAAGATCCAGTCAGCACCAGGTCTGGCAGAAGAGGTACAACTGTGCCAAACTTCATTCTTTTATTGTTTGCTTCCGCCCTGCTCCATCCATTTGCTCATTAATTCATTCAGTTAGAACAAGTTATTCAGCGAAACACAGTCCCACTCAGACTTACAGATGCATATTAGGCATTTTGATGTTTAACATCATGTTTCACCAGGGTTTCAGCTATAGGTTAACTTTGCGTTTGTGTCCATCAGATTAAATTAAATGAAGAAATAATCAAATAGAAATAACAAAGTATTTAAAGGAATAGTTTATCCAAAAATTTTAATGTGATTCCAAATATACTGTGAGACATAAAAGGAGACATTTTGGATGCAAAGTCACCATATAAGTATATCAACAGTGGTCCAAACATCTCATGTGAACAAAATATAAGTCATTATTCACTGATAATCTTCCCATCCAGTGAGCTGTAACTGATTCAGTCAGTGAGCTGAACATGAGAACCTGAATAGTTCAATTTATGAATGAATCATTCAGGATTTGTGAACTGAATCAACAGATTCATTGCAAAGAATCTACTCAGTCACTGTCATTTTTCTTTGCTAACATATGACTTCTACAAGACATATGGACCACTTTTATGATACTTTTTGGTGCTTAATTTGACATTTTGACAGCTCCAGTCCTCTTTAACTTTCATCATATTGAAAACAGTGTCAGAATATTACAAAATTCACATTTTGCATTCCAAAATGTCATATGAGTTAATAAACACATATTATTGCTCTTTTGTTGGTTTTGATTGCTTCTATTGTCCTCATTTGTAAGTCACTTTGGATAAAAGGATCTGCTAAATGATAAATCTAAATGTAAATAATGATGAATAAATATTGACAGAATTTTTATTTTTTGGTCTATACCTTTTTACTCCATTCTCCATCTTTTTTTTTTACTTAATACATAAACTACTTTTGTTGAATTTCCAACAGATATAACTATACATTCTTAGAAAAAAGGTTCAAAGCTGTCTTTGGAGTGGTACAAAGGTACAAAAGCTAAAAATGCACCTCTTTGTACCTTATTTACCTATAAATGGTGGTACATTAGTAGCATTTTAGTACGAATTAGTATCTTTTGGGGCGCTACCTCAGTGACAGGTCTGTACTTTTATTTCTGTGAGCGTACTGTGATAAATAGAAAATTACTCATACAATGATATAAGATTTTGTTCATACCGCCCACCCGCACTTACTCAGTAACACAATGTCTGGCTACAGTGGCACTATAACATGTTTAGCCTTGAATTATCTTTAATATCTCACCCTCCTCCTCCCCTCTTCTCTTTTCTTCTCTCCTCTCCAGTATAAACAGCACAGCATGGATGTCATTGACGGACATTGATAGGCCTCTCATCTGCATTCTGCACTTTTATGACCTTGTCTCGAAGCCTGTCTGTTAGATCCCAATTCTACAATCCCACTGGCATTTACTGGAGCGCCAATCAATAGTGTGGAGGTGCCACCTTCCCAAATTAGAACAAGACTATTGCCTCCACAGATATCAAATGCTTCTGTTTATCCTAGAATGTCAGACTTTGTTTTTTTTCTACTAAATATGCTTGCTAAGTCTGTCTAATGCAATGTGTATGTGTTTATGGGTGTACAGTTGCACACGCACAATGTATACTGTATGAATACATTCCCCAGAGCAGCAATGTCTCATACACCATTCATACTGCAGTGCGGAACAGAAGTGATGACACAGATGCTGGCTAACTGCAAACCTAGAACGTTACTGCACACATAAAAATCTGTCATCATCATAGGTCATGGGAGTGGTGACAGCATAGTGCTTAAGTAACTAAAAGGTTGGTGGTTTTGTCCTAAGGTGCTGAAGAGCGGTTGAGCCAGAAAGCAGAGAATGACCATCACCATTGTGCCCTTGAGCAAGAGACTTAACCCCAAACTGCTCAAAGCGGGATGTCAATCTGGATAAACAACCAGCTATAAACCACCAGAGGGACACTGAAGCTATAGACGGATCTGCTAAAACAGCCCTCCAAATACACAGAATGGAATGGAATAGAACAGTACAAAGAACAGAAACAGTAGAATAGAGCTAAAAAAGGAGAAAGAGAAAAATATAGAATAGAATAGAATAGAATACAAGAGCAGATAGGATAGTGTAGAATAGAACAGAAAAAGACAGACAAAATGGAACAGAACACAGTAGACCAGACATATAATAAAACAGAATAGAATAAACAAAGAATAGAATAAAACCAAATAGAACACAATATAAGAGAAGACAAGAACTGGACAGAATACAGAATACAGCAGACTACTCAAGAAATAAAGAATAAAAAAATAGAATACAGTAGATCAGAAATAGAATAGAATAAATATTTAACAGCATAGAATACACAAAAAGAACAGAACAAAATAGATGATTATTAATGTAGAGAAAATAGAACAGAATAGAATAGATATAAAATAAACAAGGTGTAGAACAGATCAGAAGAGAATACACTAGAACAATTATGGACTACACAAAGAATAGAGAATAAAATAATATAATACAGTAGATCACACAGAACAGAACAGAACAGGACAGAATAGAATAGAATAGAATAGAATAGAATAGAATAGAATAGAATGCAGTAGAGTGGATATAGAAAAGACAAAGAATAGAACAAAACAGAACAGAATACACTAGAACAAGTATAGAATAGAATAGAATAGAATAGAATAGAATAGAACAGAATAGAACAGAATAGAATAGAACAGAATAGAATGCAGTAGAGTGGATATAGAAAAGACAAAGAATAGAACAAAACAGAACCGAATACACTAGAACAAGTATAGAACAGAACAGAATAGAATAGAATAGAATAGAATAGACCAGAGCAGGTACAGACTACACAAAGAATAGAGAATAAAATAATAGAATACAGTAGATCACACATAGAATAGAATAGAATAGAATAGTATAGTATAGTGACCAGCAGTCAATAAAAAATACTTTTAAAAAAATCTGATTTCAAAACTTAGCTGAATACTTTGGTTGGTAACTTTTCTATTCATCATAATTTTAGAAAGAGTATAGTAGAAGAGACAAGAAAAAAAGTATACAAGACTTGAAAGAGCAGCAGTCAATGACATGAAAAATTTAATTTTACAAGCCCTAGAAACCAACTTCTTTGGTAACTGGTTCTATTTATCACACTGTAACTCTAAAGCCATAAACAGCATCATCCTGGCATTCAGAGTGAACCACGGAACCAGATGTTATTCCCTTCTCTACTCGCTGTCCTCATTAACTACATCTCCTGAATGGGATGACAATTCTTTGATGGGCAAGAACTTGCTGCTCAACACAGGAGCCTGTTTACTCCTGGGATTGATGCTTCACTGTTGGGTTGATCCATTTTTCATGAGAGATTAAGTGGATCTGGAATTATGCCGTTCTAAACCAGCTGTCTGCTTGGCTGTTTCTTCTCACCAGATGTTGACAATGGATTCCAATTTCTCTAAATTGATGAAGCTCACTGTGAATGTATTTTTTTTTCTGAAAAGCTGCTATGGTGTCAGTTACACTCTGATACTAAAACAAACACAAAGAATCACGTCAGCTCGATTGACTTGTTAAACCCCAGTTACACACACCTTCAAACAGATATGCTCTGCTCTCATTGTGGAACCCCTGGACCTGGGAGACTCCAGCACTTGACCTCACAAGATCAAACTCCTGGAAGATATCCACATGTAATGCTGGATCAACCCCCAAACCTGAAACTAAGGAAAATAAACATAAGGAATCACTTACAAACACAATTGATTAAAAGCAATTAAATATAGTCAGTCACTGACTATAGAAAAATACTTTAATATAAATATCTGCTTTTGTATATTTCCATATACAGATGACCACCATAATCATACATCTGGTAAAACAGGAGACTGCATAATATATTAATATATATTCAAGTTAATCTACACTTAGCTTAATAAACATATGCTCAGTTTTACTCACACAAACTCCGAAACAACATCACACAAACCTAATGAATGGTTTATTTACTGTAGAGCAAAACACCCCAATTTATATAACTGATTATTTAAAATAAAAAACAAATATTTTAATTGAAATATAGCTATTACTATATTTTAACTTACAGAAAAAAATGTTTTAATGCATATTAAATATTTTAATATATGTTAAAATATGCAGCCTTGAATAAATTATAAATAATATACTAATTAAATAATTTTTTACAGCATTTTACATTATGCATAACATTTATGGTAAGCTAACTTATAGTTAACCGGTATTCACAGCTGCATTTTTATTCTTTTTAATTTTTATTATATGTTAAATATACAAATCAATTTAAATAACCTAGAACACATTTATATATATTTCAATATTTGTACATATTTCTCAAAATTTCGGTTGCTCAAACACTATAAATAGCTTATTAAGTGTGACCACCCACTAAGCAATATAACCATCCCATAACCACACAAGCACTCATCCCGTTGCCGAAATTCACCACCAATAAGACATCTGCCAAATACTAAGCTTACCACAGAAAAGTCCGAGAGTACAAAGCGCAAAATAAAGTTTGAATAATCCCATTGTGAAGGAGGTGAAAGAAACGCCTATTCCATCATGCTGATGTTCTGCTAGATACTGAGGAGCGAGATGCGCATCAGTGATACATCTCCAATAAACGCATCCTCAAACCTTCATTACACTTCGCCAAAACTTTAGCAAATAAACACGGAGATATAAAGCAAGAATGAAAACTCCATGAGGCGAAAATTCAGCTTTTGGTGATGCGGTGTCCTCTTGTGAATGAGCGGTCAGTGGAGAGATGCAGGTGCGTCTGTCCTCCCTTACGACCAGAGAGAGAGAGCGAGAGAGACAGAGAGAGAGAGAGACGCACGCACCTGCAGCTCAAAAATCCTGCCACCTGCTGGTCATGCACATGAGCATGTTTAGCCTGTAAAAATTCATATAACATTTGAAGTTTGCAGATACATACAATACGCATACAATATCACAATAACGTCTAATATCATTATTACACGTTCAAATAGCTCAAATAACCTGTCATTCATGAATTTTCCTATGGGAGACAACTTGTTGGCTTTAAATATGTATTTCTGTTTCACATTTTGTTGTTTCATGAATTGTAATATTGTTCTTACATTTGGAACTGTTTACATTTCACTAAAAATCCATAAAACCTATTTTTTTATTTTTTAATATTAAAAAGTTTGTCTGAAATTATCCACCTTATTTCTCAACGCTTAAGTAAATTCCTTTGAATGTGCGAGGCTTCCGATTCATTAGCCGCTAAAGAAGAATAACAAAGTGCAGTAAACGGTAAAACTATTTGCTCTACAAATTTGCTCTAACTAGCGTGTTTCTTATTGCGATAATAATTTACAGTAATATGATAACAAATACAGTTTGTAATATCAAGCAGCAGCAAAAGGACTGTTTCTGTTCACCTAAAATAACTGGAAGCGAATGACACCGGAATAAGTCTCGCACATTCAAGATACAAATGGCCGCGCCTACTTCGTTAACACAAAATAAAAATGTATAATATTTATAATCAAATTTATAATAGTTCTTGACTCATGCTCAAAAATTGTTTCTAAATGTTCTGCTTTGATGATTTAACTCCTCCCCAACATGTTAATGACCTAAAATAACTAATGTAAACTAGGGGTTGCACCGACAAATCGACTACAGTGCTCTGCCATGACGCTTTTAGCTTGACGTCGACTAGTCGCTGGTCCTATAGAGGGCGCCACAGGATAAGAAATCCACATTTACGCTCCGTTTCCAAACAGTTAAAATGACAAATTAATTCATACTCTGAAAGCGCTCCACAAGATATGTGTGATTATATTACTGCATGCTCGAAATTGAACAGGAGAATGCACGTTTTAAACAGCTTATTGTACAGGTAAATTAATCGCGTTCTAATCTAATGCGCTGCTGCACTGTAACGCACACACGTAGGCTACAGACATTAGCGCTTACAATACATCACGCGCAGATCGCGCGCACAGAATCATTCAGCGCGGAAATCTATTGTCAACACTGTTCTGTGATTTATCAGTAAATTAGCTTAGAAACCGAAAAGTTCAAGCATATATTTCTTAATAACTAAATCCCACCATGGCCGTAGCCAGGCTTTGAAAATTAGTGAGGTCCGGGGGGTTGGAGTGGTTGTGGGTGTTAAAGAATTGTACACTATATACTCTACTATATACTATAATAACAAACAAATACAACTTATTATACATTATATATATTGGAGGGATGATCATTTTTAAATCATACCCTATTTATTGCATCAAAATTCATTAATACTGTACTACAGTTAGGGGTGGATAATTTTATCAATTGTTTATTATTCATGCAACAATATATTACTATTATAGTTTTTATTAATAACCATTGCTATATAGCTGATAAATTTGTCTAGTGCTCTCATGAATGTTTATAACATGACTTATATGACTTATATAATATGACATAGCATAGACTTCTTCATGGTAGTTCTGCATATTTCATTTCATTTCATTATGTAACCTTGTTCTACAGATCTGTGTACTAGTGTTAAATACTGTTTTTGACAGCATTGATATCGTTTCTGACAGATAGTATCAAGATATTTTTGAGTTTCCCTTACCGAATGTCGTATCCTGTCAGTAATAACCTGTCCATGGGCTTTTTTGATTACTGTCAGTTTGAGTGCCGGCGATGCAGTGTTGCCAGATATCGCTATTAAAAATGAAAAATAAATAAAAATAAACCAAATCTTTCAAATCTTTTGCAAATAAGAAAGATATCGCTGACCCTAAATTACAACTTCCTACTTTATTAACTTTCTAAAGTGTCAAATTAAGTGGAAAAGACAAGTCTAAAAACAAGTCTTATAATAGCTGGATCTGGCAACACAGAGGCTGCGCCCGAGGTCTTCACTCACAACTCTCTCAACGAGGCTAAAGAGACTCCGTTACTTCGTCAGCATCTCACAATGATCATTTTCATTCCACGGACGCTAACATTCTTGCAAACTGTATAAACTTAATTATACATGTCATGCAGACACATTCATATGAGGAGTTTAACAGCAAATTAGTCATTCAGAGAACAAATTTTGTTTTTGAACATGAAACATTTACCGAGGTCCGGACCTCGGTGGCCTCATAGCTGGCTACGGGCCTGAATCCCACAGCTTCACTACTAGTAGAGAGACGCTGCCAGGTAGAATTAATTCACACACGCAATCGCTCTCACTAATACATTCATATGAATGTAATCTTTACTGTGCTACTTATCTGTATCTGATTTAGAACGAGCAGAAATCTGTGAGAAATATAACGACCCAAAGACGAAATAACTGATAAAAATAAGCTGTTATAGGAGCAATAGCCATGTGGGCAGTGCTGTGTTATATGCCATTGCTGTGCACAAGGTGTTTGTTCTTATTTGAAATTATTTGTTCATTAATCAGCGACTAGTCGACTTCGACTCGACTTTCATCACATAAAAGTCGACTTTAAAAAATCAGAAGTCGTTCAACCTCTAATGTAAACCAGTGGAGATGAACTGATTAAATATTCATCCATAAAGGCTTATGGACAAGATTTTGTTGCTTGGATATCCAGAATTATGGTGCTAAAATAACTAAGACACGTTGCCATGGCATCTGCAGTGCATCTGCATATGGAGAAGGGTCAAAGAAGAAGGTCATGTGAGGCAGAATTAATAATTGCATGACCAATCAAAAAGGACATGCATCCAGCAAGCATTTTACGATGCATGTGGCAGACTTGCACAGTTGATGCATGTAGCACAGCACTGTGTTAAAATGGCAGGCTTTCCGAAAATGCTAGTTGCATCTGTTATCTGTCCATGTGAATGTGGTTTCAACACATTGCATTAAAAAAGGAAAAAGCAGGGAGTTTGTGTGCATGTGCATATGCTGTGATAGCTCATGCATTATTAAAGAACCATTTGGATGGCAAACCTATAAATCTGATTACATGATCCCACCATCACTTATTATTTATTAGAGCACTGTAGCAATGTGCATATTATTAAATCTAAATGCATATAAACCAGTAACCAGCATTGAAAACAAAGAGAAAGAGAGCGAGAAACTGCTGGATGTCGTCGTGCGCACCTTTCAGTTTCCACTATGACAGCTCAAGGCGTCAGTTAGACAGAAGGCAGCTTAAAAAGCGATGTACAGGGAGGTAGCTGTCCTCCATATCAGTTCAGGCACGACATAACAACAAGTGTTTCAGATAACAGCCTGTCTGCATGACAATTTTTGTGGCCTCCAATGAAAGCAGCAGTTGGGGACTGCAGTATGAGTGCTGTGATCGTTTTCTTAACTAGAGAGAAGAACACAGGACTTTTTGTTTAAGTAAGATAGGGAGTGTGTGTGTGTATATATATATATATATATATATCTGTATATAGATAGATAGATAGATAGATAGATTCCTCATTAATCCCAGTGATTTGTGCATGTAAATGCTTCATATTTTTATTTTGAGTTGGTCAACCTCTCAAAATAAATAGGTGGTAGTCATGTTAATTGGTGTTATATGTATTATTCCTGATATCCAGCTGACAGGGAATGTTCTGGCAAGGTTCTCTCAAAGTTATGAGCAAACGTTCTTCCAGTAACATTAATTATTCCAGTAAATTGTCAGGTCTTTAATAATGTTCTCAAAACGTTAGCACCAAAATGTGATTTAAACATCATTCAGGGAAACTGGCATGCTGTGTTAAAAAGGCTATAGCTTTGAAGGTTTTCTAATAATTCAATATGTAGCAACTGTTTAACAATGAGAATTTTGCAAAGTTGAATAAGTTTCCAAATTAAATCCAAATATGTCAAACATGGCCAAAAGAGGCTTGGCCCCGTTAATCGCTGCTAGCAGCTATATTTTTCTTTCTTTCTTTTCTCAGATGAGTAGGAGAAGCTTCCAGTGCACAGAAACAGATGGTAAAATAGTCAATAAATTAAAAAGATAGCATCATATTAAACAACAATGTAAAAGACCAAGGAACCCTATGTCTACACATCATAAAAATGACTAAAATGCAAAAATTGAGTCTTATTACTGTTGCTAAGAGCTTGACAGGTTCGCTGTCATGTCTGTGTTTTTAATTAATCAGCACAAAGCCACCTAACTTAAGCAGCCACTCAAAAACGACTGCAGATCCAACATGACTACTCTTCACCCAAACCACCACTCACTGCTGTCTCCACTTCACCAAAGAATGAGACTCTCTAAACCTGTGAGAGGCACACACAGCTCTGCAAGTGCACCATGAAAACACTTATCTGATGCACAAGTACAATTACGGAGGATGGAGTGTTATCCTGACATCACAGGGTGGAGTATTTCTCATCTTGTAAAGCTTAGCGCATGTTCCTCAGCAGTTTGTGTCATTATGATACAAACAAAAATGTTACTGTGACTGTTAATGACTGTTACAATGCAGGCTGTTTTAAAGAGTGCAGCATAAGAACATAAAAGTAGTTGAACTGTGTACTATTTAAGACTCAGACATTATCATACACTTCAATAAATTATAAAATGCTCTGAATGTACTATCCACATAAGATAATAAAACCAATAATTTAAATTTCAAGATCAAAAGATAATATCAAACAATACATAGAAAGGGAAATATAAAGGAGAATTATTCAAAACGTGATTTGCTTGTTTAATGCTTGATAATCAACACGTAAAAAAGAAGCAAAGTTGGCTGAGCAACAATATATAGACATACAATGCTGACATCTAGTGGAACAAACACAGACACATAATTTCTTAAACTTAACTGTATATTTATCTGTATGCCTTGTAAATAAAATTATATATAAAAAAGATATACTATATCCTTATGTAAATTTCCTTAAGAATTTTATATATATATATATATATATATATATATATATATGATTCTTAAGGAAATTTACATAAAGATTAGTGTTATTATTATTATTATTATAGTGTATTTAATATATTTAATTTTATAGAAGTATAATATTTAAAAAATATATATATTTGTTCACTATATACACACAAAATATAAATAGATTGATTTTAATACATTTATTAAAATTATTATTTTAAAATGAAATTATGCATTCACATAAAATGTATACATAAATAAATTTCATTCTTTAATTCTTAACTCAGTAATCACAGGACAAGCTGTGTTGTGCAACTGACCAGAACAAAAAAATTAAATAAAAAAAATAAACAGACAGACGTGCCAGCACAAGGTGTAATACTGCTGGAACAAAAACAAAACAAAAACTGTGAAATGTCACCAAAAATGCCTCAATTTTTTTTTTTTTTTTTTTGGCTAAATAATTCAGTAGCAAAGCATACACCTACAGTAGTTTGCATAATTTTCAGTAGCAAAGCAATTACAGTAGTTTTCATAATTTTCCATGTTGCTAAAAAAGTAAATAAGGGGGGGAAAAAGCATAATTAGGTGCTCAAAGCCCAAAATGATTCACATGCACATAACCTCAGCAATGATTGCTCATCTGAAAATCGTTGCACAAAATCCACAACTCGGCTGTAATACCCAGCCATTACGAATACTCTCTCTTACATTTTCCTGTCCACATTTGTTTACATCAGTTCACTGTACGCCATCATGATGAGCCACGTGAGCCAGTGCGAGCGGTCAAATGTGAGCCTCATTGCTGCCACAACATTAGCGTGATTCAGCAGCATGCGGGTTTAAGCGCTGCACACTACATGAACACGCAGCCAAACGTGTAGACCTCTGCCCCCCCGTGTCATGCCATATTAACTAACTGCTTTGCTAAAATACATAGATTTTTACCAAACACTTCAGAGGTGTCCCCTGCGGGCTGGTTCTGCATAAGATCACATACGCAGCCTGCCAGATCAGCTGTATGCATATGCAGCCTGCCAGTTCCGTATGTAACCCATCTGAACAAACACAAACGCAGCTGCTGAGTGCATGTAGCCCACCAGCAGTGTCTTCACTGCAGACCCTCTAAAACGCAATGTTGCCAAATAAATCTGAACTGTGTACAGAATGCTATGCTGGACTGTCCACCCACAACCTTCCTGGGTGATGAGAATGTCAGACAAAGGCCATGCTTGTCTGCTGAGTAATACAGACCATTTCGAAAAGAATTTTGGCACTATTAAATATGAATTTAAAATGTAGTAAAACGTCATCACATTAGACCAATTATCAAAGTGAGTGGCATTTATTTTAAAGAATTATAGCCTTTCAAAAAAGATTTCACAAAAAATAAAGCTAAAAAAGTATTTTTTTATTTTTAAAGTCTTTCACTTCCAAATACTATAATTTTAACCGATTCTTTTTAAAAAATTTTATACAGTGTATTATAATCAGGTCCATTTAATTATTTTTCATATTTTATCAACACACTGTAGTCCCAAATCCACATCTGCTCTGGCCATTCACTTTCATTTAAAGGTTTTAATAGGACACAATTATACCACAGTGTCATACCCAATTCATTATTAAACCTGACTCATCATTTTTGGATAGAAATATAATTTTTGGAATTTACAGTGACTGCCTATGAAAGACGGCAAAGAGGCTTGGCAAGGATGTTCATCTGTAATGAGGCGAACATGAGCCTGGCCTTCAGTACATGTGCAGTTTTCAAGAAGTCAGGAAACAACATTGTGTAATTAGCCAGATAATTCTAAGAAATAGTTCCAAGTAGTTTTTGGAATGTTCTCATGTTTAAAAAGCTTCAAAACACACTGATACAATTTATGGACTATACTGAGAGTCAACAGTATACTTCAGAGTGCATTTGTCCGTCTTTTTGCGTGTTAATGGGCAGAAAGGCTACTCTGGCCACTCAATGTATGATTCATAATGACTTTTTTGAAGTACTTTCTTTGTGATTGAAGTTCCCATTTAGACTTTTGCAGAGTATGAAAGTTTGTCTTATGAAACGTTTCATAATCACTATCATTGGGTCACTGGTAATGCATATGTTGACGTTTACGTTCTCATCAAATGGACGTCATTCATGTTTTAAACTCTTACCTTCCCGCACGTTTTCAACAGAAGGGTCCACATGTCCTGCCTTGAAGAAGTTTTCAAAAAAAAAAAAGAAGGCATACAGTTGCTGTCCATGGTGCTGGATCCTCTTAGCTTTCTGTGTCCCATACGAAATACACAGAAGTAACTGAAAAATGATCCTTAAATCAGCCCATTCATACTGTTATGGTGACAGCACTAATGACCTTTGAGAGTTTAAGAAAGTTTTGTGTTCAGTTCATCAGAATATTAGAACTGAATCCAACAATCACTATTTGATATCATTTTATTTGCTAAATAAGTCACCAAATCTTTTCTTTTCTCTCCTGTTTATGTTATGGGGCATTTTCCAAATGTACAACTTTTAGTGATTTTACATAATCAGATTAACCATTAACTAATGATAAAAACAGACTGAGAGAGACAGACAAAGGGTAAGCAGACAATATGTGGAATGATGTGTTGCATTAAACAAATGTTGCGTAACTTGAATAGACCGCGTGGAGCCCCGCTGGGTGTTTGGGTCTGATTTTACCGCCACGTTGTGCTGTGTGTGAATAGAGACTGACTCATTACTTCTGCTTAACCTCACGTGGAGACAAAATACCTAAAATATACACTGTTTTGACCCCTATATCTTACACCTAACCCAACAACTGTCAGCATAAAAAAAAAGACTGGGTAGGACTTTTCAACATAAAAAAGCAGATCTTGTGTATACATACATTATATATATATATATATATATATATATATATATGTGTGTGTGTGTGTGTGTGTGTGTGTGTGTGTGTGTGTGTGTGTGTGTGTGTGTGTATAAAAAGCAGAGTTGTCATCAACCTAATTAAGAGATTTTTAACAAGATTTTTTTCTCCCACAGGCAAAAATCATGTTTTGTGGCTCAATTAATTAAACACTAATGATTGCAGAGCTCATTTCTTTCATAATGTTTTCGAACAGCACTGAAAAACACTATACAATTCAAAAGAAAATAGATACTATTGGAAGAAATTTGTATTTTTATTTAGCACAAATGTTTTAAATAGGTCTAAAGTGATAGTAAAGACATTTAGAATGTTACAAAAGATTTCTATTTCAAATAAATGCTGTTTTATGAACTTAAATCTTCCCCTTTCTGCAAAAATATGAATCAGCACAACTCTTGTCAACACTGATAATAATAAGAAATGTTTTTAAGCAGTAAATCAGCATATCAGAATGATTTCTGAAGAATGATCATGTGACACTGAAGACTGGAGTAATGGCGGCTGAAAATTCAGATTTGCATCGCAGCAATAAATTACATTTTAAAATATATTAATGTAGAACAGGGGTGTCCAAACTCGGGCCTGGAGGGCCAGTGTCCTGCAGAGTTTAGCTCCAACCCTAATTAAACACACCTGAAGCAGCTAATCAAGCTCTTACTAGGCATACTAGAAGCTTCCATGCAGGTGTGTTGAGGCAAGTTGGAGCTAAACTCTGCAGGACACCGGCCCTCCAGGACCGAGTTTGGACAGCCCTGATGTAGAATATTACTGTTTTTTGTGTTTTGGATCAAATTAATGCAGCCTTGGTGTGCATGAGAGACTTCTTTTAAAAACATTCAAAATTCTTACCAACCCCAAACTTATGAATGGAAGTGTAAATACTTTAGCAACAAGAGAAAACTAGTTTTAGATAATGTTCATCCACAGAGTTTTATCCAGTCACCTGATCCCTATCGCTTCTGTCAGCTTGTTTCACGCATATCATCATATAAAGTGGCATTCTGTCCGCATACTATTTTCATCCCTGAACATCTGAGAGAACGATTCACTGTTTTATGACAGTTTTCTAAGATTTGGTATCTAATAATAGTCTCCCCATCTGTGTTTGACCCATATCCAGCTGTCTGACGTCACAGTTCCATCCAGTTTAACGTCGACTTGTCATAGCCACACATATCGTGCCTTGAGGGTCGGGTGGTATGACGGTCATCACAGTGGTACTGAACATCCAACCACACTAACACAAATGTCTGAGGTCAAGTGTCTCTTATCGAGCACATGCAGCAAGACATGCTGATTTCAAACACAGAGAGATAAAGGAAAAAAGCAAGATCATATTTGCCCCATCAAACATCAAATTCCAACGGTTGTTGGCTTTTGTCAGATCAGTGTGTTCACCTCAAGTGCACCGGGCCTTAAAAAACCGAAACAGTGTTCACAGTGACTCAAAAACACTCAAAAATATTCTTCCCATTTCATACATCACAAAGATTCTCTATGTTGTTGTCAGTATATACAGGGTTAACATAGTTCATATATAGTTCTCTTATCCTCTTTTTTTTTTAAACAGACTGTTCATCAATATAATATAATATAATATAAGATAATATAATATAAGATAAATTATTAAATTTTCCCCCCATCCACTTCATTTAATGGTAAAATACAAAATATGCAAAAATGCATAATAATATAATATAATATATATTTTTTTTATTTAATTGTAAAATACAAAATATGCCAAAATTCATAATGTAATCTAATGAATAACAATACATATAATGTATAATATAATGTATGTAAATATAGATATTTAAATTATTTTTCTAACTACTTCATTTAATGTTACAATGCAAGAAAAATGCATCTATTTTCTAATTTATATTTACTTTTGTGCATGAAATTTTCCAGTCTTTGGAAGTTTACCAATGCTTTACTGAACACTGACAATGCCGAATTAATTGAAAACTCTAAAAGCAACTCAGTCCATCTCCGTCAACCACTTATTCTTTACGATGACTATTTTAAGTGCACAACTCACTGCCGTTTTGGGTAATGCTGGATGTCAGAAGACAAGAGCGCCCATCACCCAGGTTACTTTGATGGGGCAGATGACAGGACAGACAGAGGGTTCAAAAGGTAAGAACGCAAAACCAAAGCGGGCAGCCTGCAGGGACTTGGGTGGGGGGAAGCGGCATTAGTCACCATCTGATTGAAGGAACGGACACGATGGACTACGACAATCACACTATCATCACGCACGCACACTTCTCATGCCCGCCCCCTTCGTTCTTCCCTTCTCTTTAATGGGCAGATTCGTCCCTCAGCACCTAAACTCTGGGCACTTTAAATAGCAGCCGACCCCTTGCTTTTCCACAACCTCTCCTCTCCTCTCAGAATGTCCAGGAGCCTGAAGCAAGGTATTTCTATGAGCTGACACAGGCTCTGATTCAAGGAGACCGGCTAGCTTTTGAAGCCCATGTGGCTGTCTACAGTTAGAAATCAAATCTCTTTCTCCATCTGTGGATGTACTCTCCTGTTTTTTCTCAGAGGAACTTAGATTTTCTCTAACCCTCTGCTCCTCTACTCTCTGTCTCTATTTCTCTCTCTGTCTTTGGGTTTGTCTCTGCCGGCAGTGGCTGTGCTGCTTGTGGCACTTCTGTGCCTGGATCCTCACGGCCGGGTCGGCTCCGCACCCATCTGCGCACACGGGCCATCAGGATGCCACGTCCCGTCCCTGGCAGATCTCTTCGACAGGGTCATTCAGCACTCTGCCAGAATGCACGGCCTCTCCAACGATCTGCACTCAGAGTTTGTGAGTCACATCTGTCTCTTCTTCTAAGTGTTCTAATGCAACTGTCTTTGTAAAGTGATGTGCATGTGATACAGTATTATATCCAAATTTTATAATGCAAGAATGCATTTTTAACTAAATGATCATGTATATTAAAATGCACAGTATATGTGACCCTCTCTGTGAAATCCAAGTCTCAAAATCTAATTATGAGGTAACAAGCATCAAAGTTTGATTTCATCCATTAATTTCACTATGATTTCAATCTTTGACATGGTCTTAGTAGATAAAGATATTAAAGATATCAAGGTTACATTTTCACAGAATGTTCTTTACCTTATGAAGGGTGATTTTATGTAGCAGTATACTGTAAATCACGCACAAAAAATGACTTTAGCTGGGTTTTCACAGCCAGGGTCACATATGAATTGCAAATATGTATGAATATTACCTAAAGTTACTATATAAAGTAAATAATCTACTTATCTCAAAAGGGAAAAAATTGCATAAACTGACTGAAATATTTTTTTTTCATGATAAAATAGATAAAATCCTCTCTTTTTACTAACATCATGTATGAATTTTTAGATATCTATTTAGATATTTATCCAAATAAAATGCATAGCAACAAAATTAACTCTAAAAACAGACTTAAGATATTTAAAAATGCATGGTAAAAATGCATAAAAGCATAACAGCAAAATTAATATAAAGTATGAATTTAATTAATAATAGACATTTTTAGAAAGTGCATCAGATCATTTTTAGATATTTTAGTGTATAATAAAATGCATAGCAACAAAATTGACTATTTTTGTAAATATCTAGTTTTGAATTAAAATAATATTAGTCTTTTTAGATATTTAAAATGCATAATAAAATGCATAAACTTTAAATGAATTATTTTTCCTAATCTAAAATATGAATTTAAATAATAATAGAAAATTTAGATTTTTTTAAAAGTGCATCAGATTGTTTTTAGATATTTTATTGTCATAATAAAGTGCACACCAGCATTTAACTAGAATTTAAATAATTTAATATAAAATCTATATTATTAATTACATACAATTTAAAAGTTGACTAAATAATGATTTTATTCTAACATTTAAATATAACTATATATATATATATATATATATATATATATAGGGGCTTGAGTTTCAGTTTTTTCCCCTCACCCTCTCTCTTATTTATTTATTTATTTTTTATTTTTTGGACTAAAGGAACAGTATTTCCTGCCCAGCAAAAACCATATTGGAAAGATCTACCGCAAGTGTCACACCTCCAACATTTTGACTCCAAACGGCAAAGAGAATGCACAGAAACTAGCTGTGAGTATAACATCCTAATCAGCCAACAACCCCTTCCTAAAAACAACCCCAAGTTCAGCTCTAAGGTGCCTTTATCACATCGAGCATCTGTGATTCTGCTGCCACTCTTTGTCATTAATGGACTGTATTCTCTGATTTCATTGCTGTCTTATCACCTCTGTGCCCTTGAGCAAAGCACTTAACCGCAGCCCATCCCAAGAGAACTGTCCCATCAATTAATGCACTTAAAGTCACATCTGCTAAATTAAGTAACCCAGCAACCACCTCCTCAAACTCTCAAGCCTCATTAGTACATTATATATAGTTTCAGACAAATCAACACTACTGTTCTTGTAGCTTTTAACTCTTTAAACTCTTGTGTGTCAGCGTGAAGAGTTAACGGAGGTGATTCTTAAACTGCTGATGGCCTGGAGGGACCCCCTGCTCCAGCTGCATCAGAGCATGGCTCACCAGCAGGACTTCAACAGCTTCAGCAGCAACAAAGCCCTGGAGATGGGTGACATGGCCCATGAGCTGAGGAAAGGGGTGGAGAAAGTGGCTGAGAAGGTGAGTCACATCAAAGCAGGGAATAAGAAAAGGTGTGAGACACCTGTGTGATTGGATTTATGAGTATGTTGTGTCATAAGTTACTGCAGGCACTTTCCACAAGATCTTTCATTTTCAAACTATTCTAAGCATTGAGATGTTTTGAGTGTTTGATATATTGGATCAACTATCATTGAACATAACATTATAAATAGTAGCTGGTAACACATTTTATCTGTTTTTTTTTTCATGCAGCAACAGTTAAAGCGATAAATGAAAGTGATCATTTTGACACTCTTTAAGAAAAAATATTGAAAAAAAAAAAAATTATATATATATATATATATATATATATATATATATATATATATATATATATATATGTATGTATGTATGTATGTATGTATTAGTATTATAATGAATATATCATCATTTATAGCCAAAACCATTTTAAATCAATTTTAATTACTTTAGCATCTCTGTTAGATAAATATTAGGTTTAAAGTACAGTATTATATCTCAGTTTTGTAATGCAAATATGCATTTTCCACATATTTTTCAGAGAAAAGTGCATTCTCAAAATATTATAGTAAAAATTACATTACAATTTTAGTATGTGTATGTATGTGTGTGTGTATATATATATATATATATATATATATATATATAGTAATTTTAATTAATAAATTACAAAAAAATGTGACAGAGAACAAAATTAATTTTGCTTATTGCATTTTCAAAATTTTAACAAATTTTAGTGTTTGCTGCATTTTACAAACTTAACTGTTCAGCTTTACTCAAATTATGGCAAGAAATTATGAATATAATAAATATTTTCTTTAATTAATGGGAAATGTATAGTTTATCCAATAACAAAACCAGCACTTGACCTCAAACTATTAGGTTCCTAAGTGATATTTTTAGGAGAAATAAAAATAAAAATAAAATAAAATAATAAAATAAAATATTCCATTACTGCTGTGGTAGACAATAAACTGTTTGTGAACTTTCTGTACCCTGTTTGTGGAAAATGCCTGAAACGCTGTGATTCATTCATTCTCTCTCGTCCTCTGTCAGATGCGAGTACTGGGAATGCTTGGCAACTCTGTGACAGGTCTGTCTGCGGCAGAAGCCATGCTTCCTATAACTGACAGCGGAGAGGCCATGAGCGACTACGAGCTCCTGTACTGCTTTCGCCGTGATTCGAACAAAGTCCAGAACTATCTAAAGATCCTTAAGTGCAGAATCGTACCCGAGCATGACTGTTAGGAAAAAAACATTGGCCTTTCACTTGCACTACTGGACAGCACAATGGACACATGCTGGTCCACACTTATCAAGCATGTTTGACTCTGCGCCATCAGTTAAGACTTCACCAGATCCCAATACATACACCTGACTTTTTGCATCTTTTTGCTTCATACTCTAGCACTCCAAACCAATTCATTGCTGTAATTATCAAAAACATACATATGAGAGGGGGAAACAGTTTTGCCTTTAAACACCTTAAAAGTCAAGTCATTCTTTAAAATATTTTTCTATGTACCAAGTGCTTACTATTTATAATTCCACATAAGTTAAACTCCTCTGAATCATATTTTCATTTTATGCTTTCAAATTTTATCAGTGGCAAAGCAAATTTTCGCTGAATGAACTGACAACACAAAATGACAATAAAACTGTAGATTCTTCAGCACAGATGCAATGTTTGCTGTATTTATTAAACAATTTGAATGAAAAAAATTAAAATGGTATTGCAGTTACAATTCCCACCACACAACACTGGAGCTTGAAAATTATATATATATATATATATATATATATATATATATATATATATATATTATGATTTCATTATGTCTTATTTTTCTGATTTCATTATCACTGTTTAGCCTATTTAAAAAAAAAAAAAAAAAAAAACGTGCTGAGCAAACATATCACTCATGAATAATTTGGGCTGGGCAAAACTACACGTGTTTTGGGATGAATAATTATTTGCTCAGATGAAATCTGGATGGGAGTTGTGTGTGTCTCTATTTTGCCCTCTGCATGTAATGACAAGTTAATCTTCATACAGTAGGACAGAAAGGCCTTCAATTACGCTAGAGTTCAGTCTCAGCCTGGGGCCAATGCTTCCGCCTGAACTTTACCATTTTACCAGACCATGTGTCACAGAATCAGGTGCGCTGTCATGTTCAAGGATGAAAAAGCTTTGAAACAGCACAATAGTTCTGTCTTGAAAAAGTGCATTATTTGTAAAACACAGTAAAGACTGCAGGAACCCAAAATTGGACTTTTGTGGCTCTAAGTCCATGTCCTTTAATTTTAAGGTCACATATGTATAAAACGTTTAGCAGATTTACTGATCTTCTTGTCCAACGTGACCTCATGATAATTCGTATGTATTTTACGTAAAATGTGGTTCTATAAAACGTACATTTACTTACGTTTTTACAGGCACTAAAACATACACTGACGTATTTTCAGCATTTAAACGTACAAAACTGACATCTTGACGACACCTAAAAATGAATCCTTATGAATACTGAAATCACCGCATTCATTTATTATTGTTGTTTTTAGTTTTCATATCAATTACATTGTTTTGAATTGCATTATTAAATTGTTTACTCATTTACTTAATATGAAATGAAAACATTTCATTCTGTTCTGTGTGATTTCTGCTGCCAGCTCGTTTCCAAGAATAGGCCTATAATGTTAAACAAGACTTCACTTTAAACCCTTAAAATAAATAACATTTCTTCAATCTTTTAACCTTTACTTGTCATGTAATGTTTACTTTGTTTGCCATGGGCCACAAAAGGTGTTTTCTCTGACATGCTGTGACTGACAATAAAACTATAAAATACACCAAAAAAAGCAACATAATTGCAAAATGAAACAATTTTACTCGTGCGCTGTAATCCAAATCTTCCGAATCCATACTACTTCAAGGAACAGACCCAAATCCAAGCCTTTATTCGGCGATCTTCATCTCCATCCCGAGCAGTCCGGTGACCGTAAACAGCAAAGCCCGCGCTGACTGAGATGCCCTCTTTACGAATTCAAATGTTGCCGCTTCAAACGACAGGTTTTACGGCAGGATAATCGAACGCTCATTGGCTCTAGCCTGCATTCGTCACAGATTGCGACATGCCGTGTTTCTGGTGAGGTGTGTTTGAATGATGCGCGCGCGCCTTCACTGAGCGGATCGGGAAAATAATCTGGATAATATTTTCAGCGATTAACAACTTAAATTCTGCTCTGCACCTCACACACATTTACTGTATTCTGCCAGAGAGGATTGCAGCTGCAACACATCATCATATTGATTACTTTTGGTACAGTTTTTGACATTTTTGCAATAAATAAATGATTGTAATTGCATTTATTTGTCTGTCATGTTTTTCTTATACTGTACAGACATAGTTATGTTTAGGTTTAGAGGTAGGAGTGGGATTAGCGACTAAAATATTTTTAATGCTATATTGTTACTAAAATGGTTAATTTCCTGCATATTTTGGTCGACTGTGTTTTATATCCTTTTATATTCACTATATAATGGGTAGGTTTAGGTTTGGGGGTAGGTTAAGGGGTCTAAAATCTAAATTGCTTATTAATAAAATGATAAAAATGCATATTCGCTGTAAAATGGGTAGGTTTAGGTTTGGGGGTAGGTTAAGGGGTCTAAAAATCGAAATCGCTTATTGAAAAAATGATAAAAATGCATTGATACGAATATCTTAATAATATAAAAGATACGTAAATATTTGTACGTTTTTTAGCTAAAAATACGTATCGATTTGTACGTTTTAAATGCTGAAATACGTCTAAATTGTACGTTTTACCATCAATAAAAACGTACAAAAATGTACGTTTTGTGCTTGTAAATGTTGCGTATTAATACCTACGTATAAACATGAGACCAGGCTGTCTTGTCAGGGCTAAAAAGTGTTTATGAATCTTGAATATTTATGTTGTATAAAATGCTTTCTGATACCATCTGCAAGCAAATAATAGCAAGTAGCACATCATGGTTTGTAGCTGTGACCTAACTGAAGCCTGTTGATATTCCCCGCCCACATTTCAACAGGAAATACGTCACACAGGAAAGGAAACTGCATTTGACAAGTCATTTCAAGAGGAATTTAAAGCAAGACACAGGATTGCTGACGTATGTGAATGATGTAAGAGTGATGTAAGAAATCATTTTAAATCTAAGAACAGAAAACTGTAGATCAGCACATCTGGATATTCTTGTGTGTCTGTAGGGTGGGTGGGTGGGTGTGTTTGGTGCTGAGGTAGGCCTGTGCGTGTGTATTGTGCAATGCTCATCCATTCGTCTTTATGACAGACCGCTCAGGTCTTGCCTGCCTCTGTAACTCAGTGACTCAAGGGTCTTTAGGTCAAAGGGCAAAACACAGCTTCCTTGTATAGGTGAGGGCACTTCCTACAGTAACACTAGAATAATGATGCTTTTATACAGTATGACACTGTATAAATTTGATTATTTGATATCTGAAAATATAACAAAGATTTTTCTCATAAAACTTTCGAGTAAAATATGAAATTGTAACACCCATATTGCAATATATATATATAAATTATACATATTTTATATATATTCGCTCATTTTATCAGTAAAAGAAAGTCTGCTTACTAATTATGCACCTGGATATAAGGTGTTTTTCACCTTCATCCTTCATGGACAATTATATATAATTTATAAATGATTAAAGAAATTAATAGTAGTTATTAAGAATGATATGGTTTGGAATTGGTAAAATGTGCTTGGAAAAAAAATATCAACTTGCATAATAACTATGCATGGACTGTGTATTTAAAATATTTTAAAAATGAATGTATTTAAAATAAATACATTTTATATTTATATAAAGATTATTTTGAAAGGAATCATTACTTTTATTTAGCAGCAATGCATTAAATTGATCAAAAGTGACAGTAAAACATTTATAATATTTTTGTAGTTTTATTTCTAATTAATGCCGTTTCGAATTTTCTATTCATCAAAAAAAAGTAAGAGTTTCCACAAAAATATTAAGCATCACAACTATTTTTAACATTGATAATAAGAAGAAATGTTTCTTGAGCACTAAATCAGCATATTAGAATGATTTCTGAGTAATGGCTGCTGAAAATTCAGCTTTACCATCATATATTGAAATGTGAAATATGAAATATATTAGATTTTGAAATATCTATCTATATATCTATATCTATCTATCTATACAACATACTTTATCACAAAAATATTTCATAATATAACTGTTTTACTGTATTTTGATCAAATATAATACATATCAAAATAATCAAATACTGTTGACTGGTAGTTTAGGAAACCTGATAATCACTACCATAGATTGCATTCCTACTCATAGCATTGTCAGAGATAATATACTGTATGGTTATACTATACTCTATGTAATTTACACTATTGTGCAACTGAATACTTCAGCTTTCATGTCACGTCAAATAAAATGACGCATCTCCAGACTGTGGCCATTGTGTGTGAGACAAACCCTGAAGACAAACCACTAATCTAGGTTGACGGAAATGAAAACATAAGGAAAATCAAGAATGTCATAGTAATGTACAACACGTGCCACGCCACAGGCAAGACAGTAAGCGACAGTCACAGTATATTCAGCAACCATGCTTATTCATTTCCTGTACACCACCAGGATTGAATCATGCACATCTGACTTATGTCATATGAGCTAATGACCCCAAGGTCTTCTAACTATCAAATAAGGACCTTTCACTAACATTTTTAGGGTAGAAGAGATCTTGCATACTCGTCTTTTTGCTGTTGGCTATCTTACTGTCAATTCCAGAATGCTCAGCTCTCAGAATGACTCTGGTGGGTAACATCAGCTGCACATCAGCCATCATATCTGATTTTAGGGGCTGTTCATCAAAATATAGCCCAGAATACCGGAGGACGATCCACCTCTGTGGAAGTAAAGACTGTGTAAGTATTTACTACACAAAAACGACCCTAAACTATCAAACTAGAGTTTTTTCAGGTCTGATATTTATATTTAATGCACTTATTGTTTATTACATTTACCAGAATTATTGAAATATACTTTTTTCTTTGCCCCACAGCCCCCTCTAGTGACAAATCAAATTCCTCGAAAACCTATGGCTATTGTACTACTACTCTAATTATTGCTACATTATGTGTATGCAGTAGTATGCATAGAATATCAAGATGACTTATTTGTTAACATGCAGACAATCCTTCAGCTAAACTTGACTTTCCATTCGCACTATGATGGATGAAGGAAATAATATCATGTGATGAAGTCATGTGACAAATAGGTAAGGTCATATAACAAATACTAAAGTTTATTGTACGATGTCTTCAGTTACACTTATTTTAAATAATAGGGCAGAATACAGTATATACATACAATACTACATAACTACTTTGAGTAAAATGTCTCACAGAAGTCCAATTAAGATCAAATTGAACGGTTGCATACTAACTTGAGTATCCTATGCAAAGTATACATACATCAGAAACCGAATGAGTAGCTTTATGTTATTAAACACAGCCTATTTTAGTGCTACTTTAAATTCTCCATATGGTGGCAGTACATCCCAATGATCTCAGTATATGACAGCAGCAGAAATATCGTGCTGCTGTTAGAGGGCCCTGTTGAGCCATATTTTGCTAACTGTGCCATATTTTGCTAAATTATATATTATTGTATATAATATATTTACAGAAGAACGACAAACCGACATTAAGAATATGATGCTATGGCTAGTGGATTTCAAAGAAAAACAAACCAGAGAAAAGCCATTACTGCACCCAGTACATACTGCACCCAGACATACATATATATGTCTATGACTGCACCTGCCCACTGCATAGAAGTGAAAGTAGTAGAAAATTGTACACAAAAGATCTACACAATGAGCTTGCTTACATAGAGGTAAAAATAGCACAATGTTCTTAAAGTTCATCAATGTGTTCTTAAATATTTATTTACGCAATAAACCCTTTAGGTATTTATTTATTTATCTATCTATTAGATGATATTATTATTTATTTATTTCATTGATGCTTACATAATATTTTGTAGAAAAAAATGCAAATAATATTCCCCCCTTATTTGTTCACTTGCGTTTTTTTTCCACTTCACCTATTTTCTATGTTGTCTGTTTTTGTACTTTAGCACTAAATACTTGAAGTACCTAAATACTTTCATGTCAATCATATCAAGCTTTTTTGACACTGATATGAGCAATACCGTTGCTCATTACTCAGTCTTTTTAATTATTGTTATATTGTAATTATTTTGTTTAACTATTAATTGCTGCAAAACGTATGCATATATTAGGCTACATACAACTGGAAATGCTTTAGACTTAGAAATGCACAGTTATTCGTCATGGCAATAACGCACATTGAATTTAACAATAATTGAGAGAGAGAGAGTGATGAAGGGAAAGCACTGTCCAAACCTAATAAAATACAATTAAGTGTTCTCCATTACGCCATTAGTCCATTAGGAGAGAGAGAGAGAGAGAGAGAGAGAGCGCGCGCGCGCGAGAGAGACCTGCACTTATAACTCCGCCTCCGGCTTCATCCAGGCTGCATTATTTATTCCTGTAGTCTTTACTCTGGAGAAAAGGGAAGAGGAGGGGAGGAGGAACACGCCGGTAGTGGGATGGACGGGTAAAGCATGGAGTCGCGCATATTTGAGCTGCCAGAGGCGAGACAAGCACTTCACCGATGAATGAGTGACGGGTCGCTCTTCTTAGACGCCCCCTTCAAATCCCAGACCCCATTTATTAGCTTAAATAACGACTGAACACCAAGTTCGGGATATTTCTGACTTTCTACAGCGGCTGAGCGCCGATTTTAAGATTTATCGAGCATCTGGACACATCGCTGAGAAAACCATGGAGACAGAATCATCCCAGTTAGGGAGTAACGGAGCGAACGAAGTCGAGCCTCTACCGGTGGACTATCCCGGAGGAGAGATGCCCGCCTCTCTCGGTGTGCGGAGAGGCTCCAGCGTGAAGAAACATCACCACAAACACAACCTGAAGCACCGCTACGAGCTGCTCGAAACCCTCGGGAGAGGAACATATGGAAAAGTGAAGAAAGCCATAGAGAGGCACACTGGACGAGTGGTGAGTTAACCAACATGCAATGACCCAAAAATGTCTCTTTCAAAGCTCAAGAGATCTTATGAAGTTTTCAACTTCGTTTCAGATGTTTCTCCTACTCTAAAATTCCTTGAGATAAACAGACACCAAAATGCAGATCTATAAAATGAACGAGTTGCATGAATCAGTTCATTTGGTTTTGGAAGAATGAAATGAGTTTTGCATCTTGTCAAATCAGAGCTAAGTGTTGAAGTCTTGAAAATTGTGCATGTTTCCCCCATTAATCTTAGAAATAATTATTCCAAATAGGGGTTTTGCTACAGAAGAGCCATTTATGGTTCCCCAAAGAGCATGTAGAACATGTTAATAATCTAAAGAACTTTTTCACTACAAAGAACCTTTTGTGGAAAAGATTCCATGGATGTTAAAAGTTCTTTGTTGAACCATCAATGTCAATAAAGAACCTTTATTTTTAAGAGTGATTGTTGAGAAGCAGAAGACAAGAGAATGTTTCAGTTTCATCTCATTGTCCTGGATTGAACAGAGATATTAAAGAGATCTCACTTGTGATTATCCTTTCATATGGGAGATATTGTGTGGGTTTCACTTGATATCAGTTGACCTAATTAAACATTCCTTTGAAAAGTAAATGCGCCCTTAATGGCCATCATTACATGCACAATTTCACAGGGCAAGTGCTGTCTTCCGTCCCTCAGTAACAGGGGTCAGCTCATTTAGGTCATGTAGGAGTTGAGCAGGTCAAAGGTTTCAAAGCACGAGAGGTATGTTTATGTCGCAAGTAACTTAAGCTCCTTTACGTATCGCTCTGGACTCGCCACCATTGCTAAGAAATGCATATCATCTGTAAAGCAATATAAGTGGGAAAAACTAGGATAAACCACTTCTGTTTTGGAACTAGGTCAGTGCATTAATCCCGAGACAGATCTGGATCTTGAGTGGGGCAGATATGGACCTAGTGGGTCAGAACTGTGGGCGAAAAATGTGGCCTGATGTCAACAGCTGCTTGAGCGCAGGATGCTCTCAGAGTCACGTCCGGGACTTGGTAACCTAATAACAGAAACCACTTAAGAGCGTTTCCTCAGAATTAACACCGTCCAACAGAAACATTAGACAGTGTGGTTCTGCGGAGACCAACACAAGGGGTTGTGGTTTCAGTGTTAATGACCAAGGGTGCAGATAAACTCAAGTGTTTGTATGGTGATGACTTTGGCACTAGCAAAGAATGTTCTGGCATATGCCTTTATAAGCTTTTCCTGGCAACACATTTGTGAGTGAGTGTCAGTCATTTGCTTTGTTATTTAAATGGGGGTTCAGTGATGAAAAAAAGACAGGTAGACATTGTGGATTGGGGCAGATGATAAAGTAGCATAGCACAAACTGAAAAATTCTGGAGTCGCAGTCCATGCTCATTGTCTGAATGGACCGATGGCTGAATCTAGGAATGCATGACTCATACTAGTAGCAAAGAATTCATAACATTGTTGGATGAATTAACCTAGAACATTTATTTTGACTCTTTGCATGTGCTTCTTTATAAATGTGTAGTCTTGGCTCTTGCTCTTTAGCAGATCTCATATATATTTTAAACAGAGAGAAAGGCATAAACCAGGATTTAACCACATATATAAAGGAATATTAGGAATATTCCAGATTCAGTGCAAGATTAGACAGTCACTTAAATTTAAAAAATGTAAAAATTAGGTTAGGTCATAGCATGAGATAATTACGGTGGTGGAAGTAAATGGAGCCAAGATGTAGATGATTTAAAATCAGAAATGTAAAGCTTATAATTTTGTGAAAGCACTATTAAAATTTGTATATTTTGGCCAAAGGCCAAAATTTGCATATATTTGAATAGTCATTTTAGGGGTTTAAGAGTTAAATTGTAATGACAATGAAGTAAAATTGGATATTGGAAGCATTTTTTCACACTAAAATAATTTTTACATGCATATTATTTACATCTTATTGCTATACTGTTGAAACAGTATTTTATTGTTTATGGACTAGCTCATTTAAAAAATATTTATTTATTTTTTTAAGGAAAAGGAAGGTCGAGTTGAAATTAATTTGTGTGGTCATGCCAGACATTCTGAAAATATGCATTTTTTTTTTATTGAAAGGACACTGACATGGTAATATACGTTTAGAGACATAGAAGGATGGAAAAGGCAGAGGAAGTTGGAAAGAAACTACAAATGCTACGACAGGCTTTCTTTTTTTGTTCCTTCATTGTGTTCAACTTTCTATGACGCATTTTTCCAAAACTTTGTTCCGCACGAGTGCTCCGGTGAGTAAAGGTGCTCCCTTTTCCTCCTTAAACAGCGGACAGGTAAAACAACACAGCTGTTGTGTGAGGCTCAGACAATGGGCTGGTCTATGTGTAGGAGACAATAAGAAGGCTTCAGTTTTAGCCAGGGGTTAGAGAAGAGCAAATCCTACAGCCAGCTGGCAAAGGCATCAAACACAGGTTGGCTTAATGATCTGTAGCCACAGGCTGGGTAACAATACCACTCAACCATGTGCGCTTCCTTCAGCGAGGTCAAAAAATCACCAGCGTGGCCGTCTGCTGTGCAATATGCAATTTTAATGAGTTTATGCTTTCACTGTAATTAGGGTAAGGTTTGAGAGGATAAGACATTATATCACATTGAGGTCCTAAAGTGGCTCTTAACACATGCACTCACACTCATTCTGGCTCTAACTTACAGCCTATTTAATACCATCCACCAGCCTAGTGACAAACACCAGACTGTAACCAGACAGATCACATCCAAGTGGCAAGTTAAACTTATCACAAGCTCTATGAGTATTACATAAGTCACTGATAAGGCTGTAAAATGCAATGCATGCATTGTAGATGTCATCAGACAAGAACAATACATTGCATGAACACCATTTTGCCCCTAAAAGGCTTGGGTTGGCAGGGTTGTGAACTGCACTGGGTGGACAGGAAGTCGGCTCTGTCAGCACCACTTCCCCTTCTGCGTGTTTTATGAGTCAGTGGAGGAACACGCTGCAAACTTCCTGCAACTTTAATCCCTCCTCATGACCACTGAGACTTGGCAAGGCAGAAATATTCTCAGCATCCTCAAGCACGCATATAACAGATAAGACTTTAAGATATTGAGTTAATACAATTACTTTAGCCACTAAAACTATTTATGCTTGAGATAACATTGCGTTATTTAAAAAAATAAATATGTAAAAATGAAAAAAGTGGTTCTTTGAAAGCAGGCCTTTGAGCACTGACACATCTCTGTGATAGAGCCTGTTTGGGAGCTGGTAAATGGGACGTTTAAAAATAACTCCTGTGGTGCGCCTTCTCCCAAAAAAGCCATTCACCTTCACAGAAACCCATTTTTGCTCAAGGTTAAGCCGATAACTCCAGATCTAGACCTTCATAGCCTTTAGCTTATACCAAAAAACCTCTCTCTCCAGAACTTTGAAAGAAAAAAAGTACTGAAATAAATTCAATGCTTTCTATAGGGATTAAAATTATTTATATGATTTATGCATCTTTTAAATTACATTTAATCTGTATAGTTTATAAAAAAAAAAGCATATATCACGGTAGGTATATTTACCACGGTATATTTAATATTATATTAAATTATTAATTTTAATTACATTTATTGTATTTTATCAAACTATTTAGAAGATACTACGTTGTTTAGTTCATTATTTATTGTGGAAAAAATGTCTATTTTATTACATAGTTTTTGTTAATATTTTGAATTCAATTTTATTTGAATAATTTCATTTTGGTTAAAGTTTTTATAATTTTTCTGTGTGTTTATTAAATAGGTCTATATAGATTTTAGTTTATTTTAGTACTTCAAGTGAAACTAAATGAAATGAGCAATGTTTTATTATATTTTATTTATTGATATTTTATTTAATGTAATGAAAACTTTTTTATGGTTTATTTTAGTTTTAGTTAAGTATTACAACCCAAGTCCATGTTGAAACCCACTATAATAAACTGCTCTGCAGGTTAAATAAAAAGAGTGCTACTACTTCTACTACTAGATTTGTTAGATCAGCAAATTTGTGGGTCACCTGACTGACTAAGACAGGAAGTACTTTTTCTGTGAACTCCTTGACACCATAAAAGGGAGTAGGCTCTTCTGTTTCTATGATCTATGACCCCCAAACCAGGATGCCACTGAACACAAATATCATCAATCAGCATTTTTTAACCTTTGACCCTCATCAATACTGCTCAATCGAACTGAAATATTGAGCTACTAAACCAGGAATGCATCAATATTTTCTAGCTTCTCCAATCAAAAGAATCATTAAAATTACTTTGCCTAAACGCTAATGTGCTTCAAATAGGATTCACATAGTTGATTTTACTTGTTTGTTGCTTTTCAGGTGGCGATTAAATCAATCCGAAAGGAAAAGATAAAAGATGAACAAGACATGGTGCACATCCGCAGAGAGATCGAGATCATGTCTTCTCTCCGCCATCCACACATCATCTCTATATACGAAGGTAGGAATTTTTCTCACTTCTAGTCTGAACTGAAACACCACAACTCCATGTATTCAGAAACCAAGCACATGTAAAAAGTCTACAGACCCCTTCAACTTTGATTCTCAGCATGTGGAAACTCCACACCCTTGTGGTTTTTCTCAACATCCAATCATCTTTAGATCAGTTGCCCTCACGTTTTATTTATGCGATCTGACCGCACCCTGTTAGCCCAAGGGTGTTGATCAGGCAACAACGTTGTTGGGGGTGTAAACTCTCTAATGGAGATGAAGCCAATGCATTGAAGTCATGCATTACAGTCCTGCAGCAATCAGCATGTTTGAAATGTCCCACGCATGTAGCTTTGCCTCTCAGAAACATAAATCAAAAACCCATCAAATTAGGCCCCAAGTGCAGCGATACTCAAACAAAGCTGCTTTATCTCCACGTTGACAGAGGGAGATGCCACGGCTGTGGACTCACGCCGCGCTCTCAGCCAGGGGTCATTATTACTGACCCTGGATCGGTCTGAGTGTCGGTGCCAAAACGGAGAGCGCTCAGTCTCCTGTGTCTAATACGGATTAGCCGAGAGAGGTAATTACTCAGGTTTGAATGGTTTGAATGTCTTGAACGTGAACTTAACTGGTTTTCAAAGGTTATTCCAACAAGCCTGGTTAGTCCCAGACAGTCAACAGGTGTCCAAATACACATGTTGTTGAAAGTGAGACCAAGAGAGTCAAAGGAAACCCACCTGATCAGCGAGATTCTTCATTGTCTATTTGGTCCACTGACCATCACTGTGACAACCAGCCTCTGGGCGGTAAATGGTGAAGGGTCACTGTGGAGATGCTCCTGCTTTATCAGCAGAAAGTGGAGGAGGATCTGAATGGAGCAACAGCTTCACTCCCCTGCAAAATAAAAACAAAGATTTGCTGAGGTCCCGTTTTTTCCATCAAGATCTGCAGGATAAACACTTCTCTGAATGGCTTAAATGATGGCTATTAATCTAAGAGCTGCTACTAAGAATACTGTGTAGTGCAAAACACATACCTTTTCTTAGAACGGGAATGTTTACGCCACCATCCAAGATCACGTACGCCAAATCTCGCTTCCTCTCTGCACTTAACACCTGTTAACAGTTGTGGTCTCGCTTGCAGAGACAGCTCCTAATCGCCATGACTCTGACTAAAGCCAGACTCGCTGGCGATTTTGACTCCTACATACTGGCAACAGCCCAATGAAAGTTTGAGCCAAACTGTTAACAGTCAATGACAGAGAGATTTAGCTAGAGAGCCGGATATAATGGAAATATGCTGTTTTCGTTTCCATGTGCCGTCGCTTTAACACGCAAATGCTTATAATGCAATGATGTTGAGTAATCTAATCAACCGCTGTTGTATTTGCTTCTATTCGCAGTGTTCGAGAATAAGGATAAGATTGTGATCGTGATGGAATATGCCAGTAAGGGCGAGCTGTACGATTACATCAGCGAGCGCCGAAGGCTCAGTGAAAGGGAGACCAGACACTTCTTCAGACAGATTGTCTCTGCTGTTCATTACTGCCACAAGGTGAGGGTGGAGCTGTGTGGTAAGACAAAAACTAATTTGCTGGCCTTCATATGTCATTCCAAACCTGTGTGACCTTTTCTACTGGGAAACACAAAAGAAGATATTCTGAAAAGTGTGGGTTTTTTGGTTCATACAATGAAAGGTGTTATTTTGGACCCCATTGACTTTCATTATATAGACAAAAACAGTTGAAACATTCTTCTGAGTAACTTTTGTGTCTGTGTGTGTGTGTGTGTGTGTGTGTGTGTTCCATTAAAAAGAATAAAAAGTCATAAAGGTCATGCAGGTTTGTAATGACATGAGGTTGAGTAAATGATGGTAGAAGTGTCATTTTTGGTTGGACTATATATTCATATAGAAGATATGTTAGCAGAGAGCAAACTAAAGTGCATATGCAAAATGTGTGATCTTTCAAACTAGGTGAAAAAATGAAGACAAAGGTTTTCTGTATTATGGAAGAACAAGAAATAATAAAGCAACTAGTTTCAGCCATGCTAAATGTTATATTCTCCATTTAATGATCACAAAATTAAATTCTAATTTAAAATTTTTACTTTAAAATTATTTAAAAAAGTGTCCTTAATACTTTTATGTAATAACTGTTTGGTGAAAGAAAAAGAAAAAACAGCCAAAGCCGGTTTGCTGGTCTTAGTTGGTCTAAGCTGGTCTTTTGGTTGGTTTTAGAGGAATTGTTGCACTTTTCAGCTGCTAAACATGACCTTGTCCACCCTAGCCAGACCAGTCTGGGCAGGTTTGGGAACTAGCTTTAACTAAGGCTGGCAAAATAGCTTAAACTGGTTTTCAGCTGGAATACTGTAAATATAGGCTCTGTTGCATTTCTTGCCTTTAACCTTATGCAGCTAAGGTGCTTTAATTCCTTTAAACTGCTTTACAATCACACTATAGTACAGCGTCTCGTACCTTAAAGCCTCTCAAACTAAACAACTGACATCTGTACAATGTTCACGTGCAGTCACATACGAGCTCTCTATAGAGTAAATAAAATGATTTACTGGATGAAGGAGGACTTGACATGATATGAGAGGGATAAACTAAACTTCCAAGAACGTCTCGATGCGAAAGGTTGTGGAGCCAGAGAGCAGCTGTGCTCTTCTGTCCTGGTGCCAAACCACTCCTCATCTCCCACTTTTCCCACTTTCCAAGCGTGATATACTTCAAATTGACCTTTTGCATTGATCCAGCACATATTTCTTCATTGTTTTCCCTTTTATTTCACATTTTAGAGCATATTTTTCTAGTTTTATAAAGATTAAGGGTAGGATTAAAGCAGAAGATCCCGTTCCTAGATCAGTACACAGGGTCAGCCGGTACCCAGGGCCGAGTCAGCTGGAAAATGAAATGCACTGGGGGAATTCAGCCTGGGCTTGGCCTTTGTTTCTATACAGCTGGGCTGATGATGTCATCAACTCAGCTGGGGCATTCCAAGGAGGTCGTCCCAGAAAGGAGGGAGGAGATACACAGATCAGGCCATTTGACAGTGGATGAAGGGAAATGTCACTTTTCACTTCCATAAAATATTGCTGTCTTTAAAGAATAGCAATGTATTAATTGTTCATTACAATGTTTTGTAGGACCTCGAATATGACAAAACTAGCTGGCAGCAGAAAAAGTGATGTTTCTATGATGCCTATGAGAGAGAAGTTGATCTAAAAACAGTGGTTTTGATGATGTCTTACAGAACGGAGTAGTACACCGAGATCTCAAGCTAGAAAACATCCTCCTAGATGACAATGGTAACATTAAGGTATGTTCTGATTTTCCTCTAGTGATTTATTACTCAATATCAGCCTGTTCTGACTCGGTTGTATCTTTCAGATTGCAGATTTTGGTTTGTCCAACCTCTACCACAAGGACAAGCTTCTTCAAACGTTCTGCGGCAGCCCGCTGTACGCCTCCCCTGAGATTGTGAACGGACGACCGTATAGAGGCCCAGAGGTACATTATAAACTAATATTCTCCAGTTATCCCATTTGAGAGGCCTTCATTTTTCACCTTTAAAAATGTGGGCTAGGAAACACAATCACATATTTCCTGTCTCGAAAGATAAGAGAGAACAAAACACAGATAACAAAGAAAAAGAGAAAGCGTTTCCACTCATATCTGAGGGAGGTGAGACCACCCCTCATTCCACATCCAAACCTAGTCTCTCCCCACAGGAATGACTTTACAGGCCAAATCAGTCAGCGTACCCAACATCCTCCATAATCCAACGAGAAACAAAGACTTTGCCAAAAAGAATGAGGACTAATCTCAAAGCTATTTTCAGGATGTCAAGCATTCTTATAGCCCCTTCATGGTTCCTAATATTTAACTAAACCTGTCTGGAACACAGGAATATATCAAAATTCCCATACTTTTTCCGGTTTTATTGTACGATGACACATGCAAGAGTCTAAAAGCCTCTGGACATTCCATCATACACACTCACAATGATCCCCCTGGTCCCTCAATCATCCTTACATAACTGGAGACCATGGGAAAGGCAGCGTTCTTCTTCTCGCTGGTCAGAGATCAGTGGATCAGGGCCAACAATCACAGAGCTCCTCACATCTACTCAGGGTCAGACAGGTCTGGAGTTTGGGGAGTGGACATTTCCTGCATTGTAATCAGCCATTGTTTCCCCTTTGATACCTCCTCGTTCCTGGCCTGCATCCTTGGCTAATCAGCAGAGGTGCAGCAGGGTCAGACGAGGTCGGCACGAGAAATGATTAAATAACGAGCAGGAATTATGATGGCAGTTACTGTGCAGATATATGTGAGATTACCTATTGTTCTCATACATTAGGTGTACAATGACAGCTTGATTAAATGTTCATAAATATAGGTGGAGTTGACTTTATGGCCCAGGCAGGACAATAAAATAACACAACCTTTTATTCTAAAGGATGACGAGTGTTTACCAGCACATGGTCAACTAGTACAGAGGTTAACCGGTCTGTGAAGCCGTTAAATATATGAAAGATTAAAGACAAAACGAGCATCATGTTGATAATTGAACCGTTTTAATTAAAAGTTACTGCTGGTGAAAAATTACAAAACAGATAAATGATATATGTTTTTGAAAAATGTTATATATAAATGTAAATATACATTTTGTAATATATAATATATAAATATAAATATAATTAACCTTTGTGTAATATAATCATTTATTTAATTATGTATTTTATTTATTAACATTTATATAATAAAAAATGTTAGTACATTATGAATATCATTTAATAATGCACTAAACATTTATATAAATGTAATGTTATATAAAATGTAATATATAATTTTTGTAATTATTATATTTTAAATATAAAAATTAATATGCATCTTAATTTTTATTTAATATATTACAAATATTTATTATATAACACTTTGTTTAGTGTAATTTCGTGCAACTCATCTAAACTAGTACTTTGAAACAGTATCATAGTTTGACTAAAACTCACAAATGAATCAATATAATTAAATTTAAAGGATTTTTTTCATTCAGAAACAAAAATTATGACTAAAACAAACAAATAAAAAACCTATAAGAATAAACACTGGTGTTTATTTATATAAATGCAACTTTAATTTTAAATGTTCCACAAACCATTGTCCAAAACTTTATCTCCCAGTAGACCAATTTATCAGTGTGGTATATTGTTTTGACAGGTTGACAGTTGGGCGCTGGGCGTATTACTCTACACTCTTGTGTACGGAACAATGCCCTTCGATGGAGGAGACCACCAAAGACTCATTCGCCAGATCAGCAACGGAGAATACAGGGAACCACCACAGTCATCAGGTATGTGTCTTCTCAATAGACATTTCAAAGTCATCTGAACCTAAATCTCTCCAAGTTACCTGACCGAGTTCAAATCTCTCCATCTCATTCAGACGCTCGTGGTTTGATCCGCTGGATGTTGATGGTTAATCCAGATCGCAGGGCTACAGTTGAGGACATTGCAAATCACTGGTGGGTGAACTGGGGCTGGAAGACCAGCGTGTGCGACTGCCAAACGCAAAGAGAAAACAGCTCGCCCATGCTGGCCCGCTTCATTGACTGGCAGAACCGCACCGAAGTCCGTCCAGGCAAAGTTCAACGCCCAGAACCTGGTAACACTAACAATGGCACTAATACAACCATGACTCCAGCCCGGCGTCTGAGAAAGCCCATGAAGGAGAATGATGGTGGGATGTGGGGTGTTGCAGAGGAGAAGCCAGGCCTCAAGAGACCAAAGAGCATCCTAAAGACTCGAGCGACCAGTGGAGACCAGCGGTCCCAGAGTCTGTGCGAAGTAGAGCTCAGACGGTCCATTTGCTACCAAGACGTCGAGTCCAGCTCAAGTCCAGAGCAAGAAGACACCTTAGGAGGCTCGCCAGCCAAAATGGTGTCCATGTTACCCAAGAAAGGCATTCTGAAAAACAATCAGCAGCGTGAGTCTGGGTATTACTCTTCACCGGAGCGCAGCGAATCCTCCGAACTGTTAGAGTGCGCTACTGTGCAGCCTCCGAATAGCTCCCCATCCAAACGGACTGTTGGGAGGAAAGGTATACTGAAGCGAAATGGGAAATATTCCACACACAGCGCCGTGGGAGTCCATGGAGAGGCACAGGCAGACTCAACTGTCTCGCGGAGCCAAAGCAGACCCTCTAGCATCTTGTACGAAGAGACGGGTCTCTCCATCATGGGGTTGGATTGGCCACCCGCCTCTCCGAAACCCAACATCCGGGGCTCACTTTCGGCTGAAGACTTACTGCAGATGGCTGGATTCAGGGGCCTTCAGACCGTCGTGCCTCTTCCTGGTGGAAAGGGCGTCCGCAGCCCTCCCGGCTCCCCTGGAGACAATGGGAGCTTCTCCTTGCTGGGCGATCTGGATGATGTTACCCAGGTGTACCAGAAAGCCCTGGACATCAGCAGCCAGCTAGGTTAGACTTGGAGAAAAAGGCGGAGAGACTGGAAGAGTGAATGATTCCCAGCTTGTCCTTCTCATCACAGTGCTGCTGGGTAAATGTTTACAGGTCGAGAAGCGGGACATTTCAAATCTCCATTCACCAACTAGCGTTGATGAGCATTTCTCATGATATTCTCGTTTTTGATTCGACAGTCGAGGGGGAACAACGGAAGCACTTTAAAGCGGCTGTTCTCCGAGATTCAGCACGTAATGACAGCTGGGATTGTGTTAAGTTATTTATCGGTCATTCATGGTTTGGACATTTTGAAAACACCATTTCATTGTTTTTGGGAGAGCGTTTTCATCAATACAGGTCATGCATTTTGAAAAGTGTTAGATAAAGGCCATTTGAACATCTGTATAATAAATACTCATTGTAAAATACCAGCAATTTCAGTGAAGTACATGCACAGCAGTCCATCAGCAATGATAAGATTTAAAGGAAAGGAATGTTTTCGAGAATTTGAAAAGATGTAGGTTTGTTATACAAAAATAAGTGCATTTTGTCTTTATGAGGGTATCTTTTGTAAACTGTTTTGACTACACTTACAGAAAAGTACCAAAAGGTACTACAGTGCCACCATGATTTTTTTTAACATGTATCATGGTACTACCATGGTATTGTTGGGAAAAAAAAAAGCTAATTTATTATTATTTAAAACAACAAAAAATACCAGTTAACTTTGGCAGCCCTAAAATACTACAAATAATAACTACAATTAACAAAAAAAGGGGGAAAAAATACAGCTAAACAAATGTGAAAATTCTAAATAAAATGAAATTCCAAGTTATAAAAACTCTGCCTTGGAGTATAATATTAATTTCAGTTTGTACTATGGTATATATCAAAGTGCCGTGATATTACCTTCACTGTACCATGGTACTTTTTTTGTAAGGGAAGTAACAAGATGTTGTAAAGGGTACCAAAAATACACTGAGAGGATATCATGATCCCAGAGCTCATTTTTACCTGTTGTGACAGAGCCAGAGCCATACAAACATTGACATATCTCTGAGATCAGCTAGAGAGCAACTAGTGCAACACAAAGCACAGGAAAGGTCAAAGAGCAAAGGTTGTATCAGTGTTATGATACCATACATTCTCTCACACACAAACACACACAATGCTAGCACACATGGGCAATTATATGAGCTCCCTGAAGCATGAAAGTGTGGAAAGACAAGCTTTGACCTACGGTGTAATTCTGGTCTACAAATGACCCGCGTTTCAACAGCACATGGCTTTTAAGACAGGAAAGAGATGCCAAACTATTCTTTTCACAAGGTGGAGTGTTAAAAGACACATATTCTGAAGACAGTAGATTATGAAAACAAAGATTAAGATTGAAAAGGTTTCACTTAAAAAA